>JANIPN010000218.1:58490554-58507133 GCA_027478595.1 Erythroxylum anguifugum
TTTCTACTGCTTGGGTGCTTTGGCTGTTGATTTGGAGTTGAATTCACGGGTGTTGATGCGTTGTGTGGACGAAAGGGAGGCTGCTGGTGCGTCGTCTGGTTGTGTGGACGAAAGGGAGGCTGCTGGTGCATGGGTCGTCTGGTTGTGCGTCGTCTGGTCTGGTCTGCTCTGCTGGTGCGTCGGAGAAGGCGATCGTCTGCTGGTGCGTCGGCGATGGCGGTCTGCTCTGCTGGTGCGTCGGAGAAGAGGAGAAGAGGGTTGGCTGTTGCTGGAAGAAGACGAGAATAGGGTTGAGAAATTGTGGGTATTATTGGTTTCTAACGTTAAAAACGAAACCCACAACTCTGAGATTTCAATTCACGTGATTTTTGGCACGAATTCAATTTACATAGGCAGATGGATTTCAACTCACACATGAGTTGAATTCATGCTAAAAAAAGTGTTCCAAACAAGTGAATTGACAATTGAATTCAATTCCTTGCTTTCCAAATAGGGTGTAAGTAAATCCCAATCCCCGATTAGGCCACCCTAAGACTAAAAAACAAAGGCGCCAAAAGTGAATTGGCTCCCGCACTGCTATAAAATAGTATTAGTATCAATCCTAATATTTTGTTTTTCAAGCCATATCAGAAACAAACAGCTTGGTTATGGAGTCTGATAGAAAGTGGACAAAGATTCAAGTTCAAAGGAAGGGGCACTCTGAGCTCATTGTGATTGCATCCAATCTTGTATACGCCTTTTCTTTGATTATTCCTTCCACATAGGTGGGACTGGGAATCTAGAGTAGTGTCTGGTCTTTCATTGAATGGAGAACTCAGTCCCCAAGAACTGTAACAATATATATTGACTGCACATAGAATAAAACAAAGTTTTCCTAGAAAATGTCAACTTGTAACTTTGAAACATCCAAGAGAAAACTCCAGTTCAACAGTTCAAATTTCAAACACACATTTTTAGTCACTCAATATGCAAATTTATTAAACAACTGCAGAAGATGTTTTAAACTAATCACAACATTGTGAAAGGCGAAGGTGTTAAGCCCTTATAATCGCTAATCCCATTGCTGCAGTACCTACACATGACCTTGCATTTAACCACGTTGCCATACACATAAAATCCAGGTGCAACCATGATTCGAACCATGGATGGGACCAAGTTTCTTGCCCTGTCTCCACCTACGTCCTCCATGTAAATCGTGTCAAAGCTCACTCCTTTATCCACTCTAAAGATTGTTAGACATGGGTGCACCGAGTTGGCCAAGAGGTGAACAAGCCACACACTTTTAGAAGCACAAAAGAATGCCTGCAACAATGGCTCGGCCCAAGCTCTGTTCCAACCCAACATAGTTACTATTTCATTCATTTTCCTATCACAGAACTTACTGAACTCCTCGCTGAAATGCCTTGTCCCTTTATTCAATACCTCCTCCCATTTCAACTCCTTAAGCACATTAAAAGATGCGTAGTTGGCTTCACATCTAGCGATCGGATTCAGTACTTGATTTGTTGAACCCTTCTGAAACCCAACAGACTCAAAGTCTTCAAAGAAAGTTTTGCTCAAGAGGGCTTCAAGGTAAAAAGGCACAGTTTTTGAGTTCTTGGAGATTGAAATATTGATATCGTAAGGCTGCAAAAGCATAGATAATCTCTCAAAGACTCTGCATCCCAGGTGTTTTAGCTGCGTTGTCAATGCCCTGCTTAAGAGTCGAACAGAGGATCTAGCTTCTGATACTAAAACCAAGAATTGCTCTATCGCTTTATCATTAAAACCTGCAATATTCGGTTCACGACTGATCACACTGTGACCTTTTCCAGTCTGATAAGGTGAATTGCCGCTACATTTCTCGAGCCCCGACTTCAGATTGTGGCAATAAACTTCAAGCTTGTTAAGCTTCTTCTCAAGTTCAGTCATAGAGTGCTTTAGCCTTGAAGCTTCAAGAAGCGCCTCATCTCTCGTTCTTGTAGTCTCAGTCAACTTGTGTGATAGCTCAACCACTGCATGCTTCCATTGCTCGTCTCTGACCGTCAACACGTCAGAAGATTTTGGGCTCTTTCTAACAAGTGAAGAGAAGATAGACTTGAAAATCGCATTAGGACTTGGAATGGATGAGGAGAGCCTGTTTAAGCCATTATTATCCAGAGGAACAACAGAGATCTTCTCTCTTGCGTGTGGTCGACACTTATTGCACGAGACTGAATCATTACCACCGCATTTCTGACCAATCCACTGTCGTCTCTTAGAGTTTACAGGCTTGGTGTATTTGTCATGAATTGGTGTTCGATGGTTTGTTGGAGTTGTTCTTGACTCTTTACAACCAACTGGTGTAGCTTTGATTGGACTAATTCTCTCGTCACTGCATCCATCTTCTTGATCTTCTCTTTCACATTCCTGAATCTGCCTTACCCGATAAAAAGAAAAACAAGACTAACATATCAGCGAAGCAAAGAAATCCTATCCAATAAAATAAAAGAGACTGCAGCTTTTGCAGTGGTAAAGAGTCAAAGAAGCTTCTTGCTCATGAAGCAAACAGGAGCTGTACTTACAGGAGTGAATTGGAGAGGTTGATGGGGATATGGAGAAAAGGAAGAGGATTTAGAGGAAGGAGCCATTCCTGTCTTTCTGTAAGAAAGAGTTTGGTTTGTTTTGAACTATAGAGTATTCTTGGGGTGTTTTGAAATTACGAAGATAAGATGTGCTGGGGTGGAATGATGCAAATTTTATGTTTCAGTCTCTCATTCGTTTTCTTTCACTTTCTTGGCTCGTTTAACTTGTCATCTTGACCGTGAATCACGAGACAAATATTAACAGCCCTCACCAGTGTCTCTGCCTACTGTGCATCACGTTTTTGTCACAATTCAAGTAGTGTCAGCAATTGTTTTCTTTTTCTTTTTCCTTCCATCTTCGTACACTACATGCACATTTCGATATGTGTACAATTTCCCTCTTGTTTAGAAGTGTTTTCCATATGTAGAGTATTCTTCCTGCAAGTATTCAATGGTAGGACTAGGAGCATGGGCCACCAAACCGATCTTCATCATCCTAATAAACATTTCATATTGTCATAATGCCAAGGATCTTATAACGCAAAATGTGATAGACTACCGACTTTTTCTTATTTTGATCATTTAATTATACCATAAACAGAAAATTCCAAGCTCACCTGCTTAGTTAGCAAGCAAATAATTAATGCAAAGTATAGAAAATTGAGCACCTAATTAGTTAGTTACTACGTGATAGTCGTGGAGCTAACATTAAACCAATAGATCATTAGTTAAGTTTCAAATAAGAAGGATTATCATAAAACCGCATAGCTAAAAATAAGTGGCCATTACTTAGGGCATGCTTGGTTTCACAAATTTGTGTTTAGTGTATGAAAAGTCGGAGCCTATCCTCTTATCAATATGAAAAGAGAGAAGAACTAGTTATTTCACTTACATGCACAGGCATCAAATCACATACGAGTCGGAATCTTTAGACGCCCGCCCAATTCCACCATGGATTGTGCATGCAAAAAGTTTCTTGTTCGACAAGTAGGATAGAGGATACCCAAATTAGGGATTCTCTTGGATGGTGTATTGCTGGAGGCACCTAGCCAAAATCTTCAGCATGAAAACAAAATAAACTGCATAATTCTTTGTACAGATGGGCACTTCTGTGTTTCAAGTTTCAAATGATCACACCGTAAAGTATACAAATACATGTATGATTTAAATGAACAACATCCTTAGAGCAAATGCGAGGAGGCCAAGGTGTGAAATTATGGAATGCCATCAACGATAAACATATTGTTCCCTCAGAAAATCAAACAAGAAGTAGAAGAAATGAATGCTTTTTAGCCAAGGATAAGCATACACTCGTCCTAGCTACTTAGTCCAGATATTGCATATCATTAATGATTTTCCTATAGACTTGTTAGGTGTAAGGATTAAGTGGTTTTTATATCTACATTTAAATTTCATAGAGAAAAAGAGATTTGTGGTACCAGGAAGTAAGAAAGGAAAAGGTTATTAGACTATGAGTCCCTTTCTCTTTTGAAATGGAAATGAAGGGTTGTAAACTTTGCCGCGTTGCGTCATGCAAGGAGATTAAACTCAGGTTTGAAGTCGTGACTGGAAGAGGAGAATGTGACTGAGCGAAAAGAAAAGCCAGCATCAGGTAATTAATGAGAAGATGTCACATCTCGAACGCATTTACTTTACTGATAGAACTTTTCATCGATGTGCATTTAATGCCTACCAACCAGGTCTAAGTCTAAAAAGACTTGTAGAGACGGGTGGCACCCTGCTGGGACCACTTGAAGATAAACCTCCCATTTGTCTCATTTATGTTGTTCACATGCAAAAGTCTCGCCCCCTCTCTCCCAAGTTCACATGGACTTACCCCATAACTGTTGTATGTACCTCTTCTGAGCACTATGAACTTATAGAAGTCGTGCCTGCTGCTTTAGAATTTTAATAAAATTCAACTATCTAGAATACATTACCTTGTCTAATTAGATGATCCTGGTCTTCATAATTATGAAATGCCTGCATGTGGTTAAGGGACTAACACTTGTCCACCTTGCCTCCAAGAAGAAAATAGCAATCCATCTATATACAGACAAAATTATGAGCAAACGAACCAAGCGTATGTGGCTAAGCTGACTTTTCGTCCTGATGTGTTGTTACGATAAAAACAAAACTAGTTCTGTTGGCTTCGTTGAGTTCGATATTTTACTTTTATTATAATGTACTGTTATCTGTCAACCCTTTTTAAACAAAACCCATCTAGGTTGTACACTTTGAAATGCACTCTCACATAGTAAGTTGGTCCAAGATTTTAGGTTCGACTCTCGACAACGGAAGAAATGGACCGCTCTGTGAAGAGACTGCTGGGGATCAGACCGTGATGCACTCCCCCGTCGGTGATCGAGCCCGCAACCGGGGACCCTTGAGGTTGGGGCTTAACCTTTTGGTCCAAGGTTTGTTAAATGCAATAATTTTATTCCGTGATTTAACCATTCTTATTTTATTTATACGTTTTGAAAACTATTCTTATTCTTATTTATTAATTTTAAATTCCTAATTGTCACTAAGTACAAAATATCTCTTATTAAAAAAATAAAATGTTATATGATAAGTTGCGTATCTATTGAATTCGGACCGGTTAATGATTGCTAATTTATGTCCTTGCAGTTGATTAATTGAAAAAGTTTCAAAGAATTTTCAATAGAAAAATGTAGAAGGTATAATTTCTAAATTGATTTATATTTTATTTAATTTCATCTAATTATTGAGATTTGTTCGGAATTCATAAATTTTTTTGTTTTTTATTGCACTCGTGATTCGATCACGGTTGGATTCTAACAATAATAGGAGTATATTCTATTTAGTATTTATTACAGTTATCTTAAAGAAAAATATATAGTAATTAATTTTTCACTTGGGCACAGGTGTAAATATTACAGTAAATTATTGTAATTGCCTTAATAAATAACTCTACTAAGAAACAATATCAAAATATAAAGAAATGGTGCAAGGGGACGAGCACATCAGGCGTCTTCTGGAATGCAGGGCTTCGGCTGGTCAAAGGTTGTGGTAATGACGGTGCCTAATAGAAAGCCCAACTGAGAAACTTGAGTCAACTGAATTCCCAACTCATCTTATTATTGAGCATTGAGTTTGGGCCACATGAACCGTACATATCTTTCCTTTTTATTTTTCTTTTTACGCCAGTAAAACATTGCGATCATGCTTTGGTCTGAAATTCTAAGGATTGCAGAATCCAAGGGCAACCCATTTCCTAGTTCCAGGATTCCTTTAAGAAAGTTCGCTTCTTTTTGGACACAAACCTTGGAGAAGGAATCGATTGGGGAGGGAAGCAGACGGCCAATTTAAAGTCATGGCTTGGAACGTCTTCAAGTTCTGCACAGCGCTGCGAGCCCTTGGTTCTCTTATGATGGTCTTGGTCCTTGGCATCGTCGGGGTCACATACTACGCTGTTGTTATCGCCAAATATGGTCCAACTCTATTTAGTGGTGGCCGTGACTCGCTAATTGCTTCTCTTGTCTTGCTTTTGTTCCATTATTTGGTAGGTTTCAAATACCATCAACGTCCATTTCATTTATTGAATGATGTTAATCTGTCATCTTGTTTACTATGTCTGATCCTTACGTTTCGGTGGCTGCTTTCATTAAAGTGGAATGAAGAAGTTAGTTGGGCAATGAAAGTTGCCTTATTCTTTTTTTTTTTTGCGTGAAATTAATATTAGTGTATTGGTATGAAATTTTTAGTGTTTTAGGGACGTTGGTTCGCAAGTTCTTGCACCGCTGCAGTTGTTTTTTCATTAACACAGTTTACCGGCATTCTGTCAAACGGTTGGCGAATTGCGATTCCTTGTTGCAAATCATTCTGAGTCACTTACGTTGTTTTCCTTTATATGTTGTGATATTTACTCTGCTACAAGATATTAAGTTCATGTGACGTTTATCCAGTATAAATAGTCACCTAACCTGTTTGATACTCGTAAAAGGCATTTCTTTATAAGCTTACAGAACTTTTACATAAGGATATGTTTCCTATTCTGTTTCAGAGTACACCTTTTAATGATAAGCATAGGAAAATTTTGAATGTAGATAAGGTGCACTCTTTCTTGTAACTTAAAGTTGGACTTCATGTTTGAGGTTGCATTGCATATAATATCATATGAAAATTTCTAGTAAATACCACATACACTTGGAAAATTTTCCTTTTGTGCTTATTTCTCGTCTGTTAGAAATGTTATTGTATCACTTTATGGAATCCAAATCCTTGGTTGTGTAAACATGTGCTTGGAAAGATTGGATACAATGAAAAATGACTATATTAGCAACCAGTTAAAGATTTGAAGTTGGAGTTGCTTGATTTGGTTGAGTTAGTATTCTAGAACTTAGAATTGGCAATATATTTTTCATTTTCCTTGATGAACTTCAATGATTAGGTTTACCATGTACTTTCTAAGGTATGGATCTTGTAACATTCATGAGTAATGGGACTTTAAAAGTATGCCTTTCTGTTTTTCTTTATGTCTAGCACAAGGAGTTATTTAGGAAGGTAACAAGCGTATAGCTTCTTCTAACCCTTTCCTAGGAGTCGATGGCTATTTATAGCTATTACCTTGACTCCAAAGAAGGTTCAAACCAATGCTTTATTTCCGGCCTAGTTGATCTTGATTCGACATTATTGATTTTTCCTACATAGATAATCAAAAACCACGTGGAAGTCTCAAGTACGTATTTACTGGATTCTGTCCATGCACAAGATGGCATGCTACCCATCCTGTAAGCAAATAGATAATGTAGGACAAAATACTATCGAGAACAGTGTACTTTATAAAATAATGTTGCTGATAACCACAGAAAGAACTTTTCCCAACCATGCTAATTTTTAAGAATGGATTTGGAACTGTAGTTGGCCATGCTATTATGGAGCTACTTTGCAACTGTTTTAACGGATCCAGGTGGTGTCCCACCAAATTGGCGACCTTCAGTAGATGAGGAGAGTGGTAGTGCAGATCCATTGATGGCATCAGAATATATTGGTGCAATTGTAGGTTTGAAGCAATCGGCTATACTTGGTGAGCCAGCCAATCAGCAAAGGAGATTTTGTAGAAAGTGCAAACAGTTTAAACCACCCCGTTGCCATCATTGTTCTGTTTGTGAGTTCTTGAGATTGACTTGTCTTTTAGGATGATGATTTTGTATATCATCTGCTTAAAGTCAGCTTACTTTATTGATTTCTTTTAGGCGGACGGTGTATACTGAAAATGGACCACCATTGTGTGTGGGTTGTTAACTGTGTTGGAGCATTGAACTACAAATATTTTCTTCTTTTCTTGGTAAGTTAACTGTTATTCAAAAATGTCTTTACTTGGTTTTTCACTTAATTTGCAATTGATAATTAAGATATTTTGTGTATGTTTGTGTATCTATGTGTGCTTAAGATATTTTGGATAGAAGTCGGTTTAACAAAATGAATTTACAAGATATGATTTCGGGTCATTACAACTTTACTCTTTACTTGCATAAATCAGTTGAAAATACTTGTGGCAACTCAATAATTTTTGTTGTTTGTTGAAGTTCTTTTTCCTTGTCCATGTATTTGTGTGCATATCAAGAAATTTCCAGTCTTCATTTATCCAAAAAGCCTATGTTTCGCCTATATTTATCCCTAAGGAATAGTGTGCTGTATTCTTTCTCTTTCTTATTTATCTGCTGTTTTGTTTTGTTTTGTTTACTTTTGTAACCAGAATTGCATATTTTCAATTGGGTTTTTGTTTTGTTGGGTTGAATGAACACATAGTTAACAAAGGAAATATTTTTCATCCATTGTTCAATTTTAGTAGGTTCAATACATTATTTTTTTTAGCATTTCTTACAATGAAACTGAAATGCGCAAGAAGATGAGCAAAGATAAGATTGTTGAAGTACTATCTAAGCTAGGCAGTTTTCCCCTTCCATTGTTGGTTACAAGCTGTTTTCCTTGCATGTTACATCAATAGGCTGCTCATAATTCTAGGTGTTAAGAGTTTCTATGCAGAAGAAATCTTTCTTTATTTATTAAACTCAATTGAATATTTCTGGGAACAGAATACTTAGTCAGAATTTTGTCACTTTTATGCAGTTTTACACATTTCTTGAGACAACTCTTGTTACCTTGTCATTGTTGCCATTGTTCATAGCGTTCTTTACGGATGGTGAAGTAAGTGGAACACCAGGAACCCTTGTAGCAACTTTTATCACTTTTGGTAAGTTTTAACAAAAAATCATCATTTTATTTTCGTTTGGATATCTGTAGCACACTTTCATCTCTTTTTGCTTACTTGATTTCAGTTTTCAACCTAACATTTGCATTGAGTGTGATGGGCTTCCTAATTATGCATATAGCATTGGTACTAGCCAACACCACCACAATTGAGGTGATGCAATTTGCTTTATATCTTTTCCTTCATAACCTTACTTAACAAAAGCTTTCAGCTGGTTTATTTCATGTTTTTCATACTCAATTTTTGCCTTTCAGGCATATGAAAAGAGAACCAGTGCAAAATGGTGCTATGACCTTGGCCGACGGAAAAATTTTGAGCAGGTTAACCTTGGTCTTGAAAAAGATGTTTATTCAGTTTCTCATGTTTGTGTACGTCTACAAATGTGCCCACAAATGGTATCTTCACAATTGTGTGTTTGAACGTATTGGTATTTAGCTTCATTTATAGTGATTTTCATAGTGTGGGAGAAAAAATACAATAAAACCTCTATAAATGAATATTTTTGGGACTTGAAAAATTATTATCTTATACGGAATTATTAATTTATCGATAAATGAATAGTTTATTAATTTATCGATAAATGAATATTTTATTAATTTATCGATAAATTAATATTTATTAATTTATCGATAAATTAATATTTATTAATTTAAAGAATAATTTTTATTTTGTACATTTATCGATAAATTAATATTTATTAATTTAAAGAATATTTTTTATTTTGTACATTATATTTGTCAAATTAAGCAATTAATTTTTTCCGTAACTAAGAAAAGAAAATAAATAAACAATTAATTAATGATGGTACATTGTATCTAAGTTTATTAATCTTGTTAAAAATAAGTTTATTAATTTTAGGTTAGCGTGATTCAAAATATAGTGCATATTGATACGTTAGAATATGAAGTGTTAGAATATGGAGTGTTGTGAATTGTTTTAAGTACACAGTACTGTATAGAATTTATAAATAGGTACATGTACTTTTAACTTCATATGCCAAAATATAAAAATTCATATATTATATCTTTTCTTCCATGGCTACTCATTTGAAAGATAAAATTGAATTCAGTTCGCATAAAAAGAAGAATCAATTGACTATAGATACGTATTTTAGGAAAGCATAAAATTTGAAATAAAAATTGTTTAGGAAGTGCTTTATTTTATGAAATATATATGTAATTTTCATACTTATTTAATGAATTATTATTTTATATTTTCAGTGGGCCTCAAGGAATTTTTTTAAAAACTATTATCTTATGCATTTAACGAGGTTATTATTTTATCTCATTGGCCCAAGTCGGAACCGGAGAAAATTATTATTTAATCGAGATTATTAATTTATCGAATATTCTTTTATCAAGGTTTTACTTTTTCTTAGTTTAGCGCTCAATATTGCACTTCTCGGTTCACCTTGCCATTTACAAAATTCATGTTGCTTCTGTTCACAAGGTTGTGAAATTTGTGGTTTTAATCAAGATCCTGAAGTAAGTAAAAGGTTGGTAACTAGTTTCATCATTATGGATTCTAAATTTATCCAAAAAATTTCTAATTTATGCCTGCATTCTTGCTGTTGGCTGCCTAATCTTCTTCTTTATTGGTGCTGCCTTTCATAGCTTAATCAAGAAATAGAACTGTTCCCATATCATATTTTCCTATTGGTGTATACATCTGCAAAACCCTGTAAACAGCTTTATTCTATTTGAAATTCAGTCTTGACCCATAAGAATGAAACTTTATGCAGTTGGTATATTCCTCTTATTTTACTATCTAAACCTGAAACTAACAATGCACTAATTTAAGTTAGATCTTATTTGATCTTTAAAGCACTTATTATCTTCCTCATTGTACTTGTATATGGTGATAATGCTTGCTACATTTTGTTGGAATATAGGTCTTAGGCAGCAACAATTTCTGCAATATGCAATGTCAGTTGTAGTTGATGATTACTATTTCCAACTTTCTATAATCAGGTTTTTGGGATGGACAAGAGCTACTGGTTCGTTCCTGCGTATTCCAAAGATGACATGAAAATGATGGCAGTTCTTCAGGGCTTTGAATATCCAGCAAGTCTGAACTTGGGTGAGTTGGGGCAGCGTTAAGTCTTCAATTGAATTTGGTTTAATAGGTCATCTAAAGAAGTGGCACGTTTTTTGTGTATTTGTGCTTCCTTGTGCATTGACCGTAAATTGAATTCTACTCTCTTTTTGGAATATACATAGTGTGAGGAAATCCTATCCTATGTTAGAAAAAAAGGATAAACAAAAGGGCAAGGTTCCAAATAAAGAGCCGATCACAGCAATTTCACAATCACGGGTATGCTTTTATGCCAAATATCGAAACACAGTGGGATCGTCCTGGTCTCTTTCCAAGTAGTCCCGTGTAATCAGATCTTCAATCCGTTTCTTGATAACTTTAACGTCAGGCTGCAAATGCAAAATGTTGAAAACGTCATATTGATATTCTCCTGTTAGTGCAATTTGTACGCCGAGTAACATACATACCTTAAACATGTGGCTCAACTGCTCAACAGTTTCCACAGTCAATTGCTGGTGATTCAACACTTTTCTACTTTTCATTATGCGAACAATTGCAGCATCAACAGCATATCGCCTGCCTTTATCAACATCTTCAATTATCTTCTTGCTTTCATCAACTGGTGGAAGTGGAATCTGCAAATGAAATCCAGCTTAATCTTTGATGAATACTGAAAACTATGAAAACTGAGTGGTTGGAAATTAAATACTACTCCAGAGTGAGAAATTCAAACCTTGATCCTCCTCATTCTGTCAGTAAACTTATGATTGAATTCAAAATTCTCTGTCCGAGAAACCGTCTTCGTGTTTGGTTCCTTGTTGAGGATCTTGTACTTAGCACATGATAGAGAGTGAAGCAATCTAACCAAGTCGTCATCCGTCAAGTTTGTCTGAGCAATGATATCGGAATAGTTGAGCCTATCTGCTTCATTGAAGAGCATCAAAATTGCTGCCTGTTAACACAAAAATCGCAAATCAGAAAACGTATCCGCTATATAAAAAAAAAAAATAGTACTCTGTTCACTAGCTCCCTATAGCCATACCTGATAAGTCGACACAACCAATTCGATAGTCTTTTGCTCAAACCTGCCATTAAGATGGCACGTTCCCAGTGAAAATATCCATGCGAGTTTTCTGCTATTAGCTTTTCTGTTATAGAAAGACTTGAAAACTTCAACACCTCTAGCCTGAAAGTAAAAGGAGGAGATGAGACTTGAAACTTTCTTGATTAGAAATTTCATATGCAAATAAATGTAAATCAACACGACTAAGAAAAATTACTTACCATTTCAAGAGGAAGAATAAGATCAGATGACTTATAAGTTGGCCAAAATCCAGTTGTCAGAACATTTACTGTCATGTCAAATCCACATTTTGTTTGTGGATTGCTTCCAAGATACTCCTCAAAGGAGTTTTGGTTATCTTTTGCCAGCGTTATGTCTGTGACCTGGAATAGCCGTAAATAGCCATGCTTCAGATAACTACAGAGATAAGTGGGATAATAAACTCAGATTCGGAACTAGCTCAACTCACCATCCCCTCCATCTTTGAGGTGAAGTGCCCACCGAATAGCTGTTTCAGTTTGGTTAAGAAAATCCTTTCGTAATCCTCGCCAGCACTCCTCTCAAAGATAAGACGTCGGGCAAGTTTTTTCCTGTCATGATTGTAGAAACATCAGTGAATAAAGAAATCAGTACATGAATAATGTTGTGATACAACATCAAATGAAAATCACTTTTACCTGTAGAATTCGGCAAAAAGGTCCTTATCACTAATATATGCAAGCAGCTTAACTATCTGCAGAACATAACCACACAGATTACAGTTTGTCAAAATGAGAACAGGACTTGACAAAGCTAACTATTAGTTGTGGAAGAATCTATAAACTTGTAAACCCACCTTTTCCAGAGTTTCTTCTATAGCTTCATCACTTAGTTTCTCGCTTCCACCCTTCTTGAGAGTGTTATCACAGAATGTTGCAAGAATTTCTGCACCTGAACAGCCAGCGACTGTTTTATTGCAGAATACCTCAAATGCCTCTTTCATGCCCTGTTTAAAAAATACCAAAAGGATAGTTAGAGAGACAAGGAGAAGAAAATTATAACTCTTAGATAAAAAGAAACACATCAATGCCAAAAATGAGAAAACAAAAAGTATCTTCACAACAAACCTTGTGAAATAGCGTGTGGTTTTGGAAGCAATCATTCACATAAGCCTCATATTTGTCATGCAGTTCCATAATCTTTCGGACAAGGACCTGAAAAGCACACCCTTAAGAGTCAACTATTAGCCTTTCCTATTCTTTTCTAATATGATGGGCTGCAAGATGAGAAATTCACCTGCTCGTGTGCGCCACCATTTGCAGTCTGAAGAGAAAACAAGTGCATCATTCGGGACCAAAATATTAAATTAGAACACACATGACACCAAACATATGCTGATTGGATTTAGAACAAATACTTTCATGGCAAGACCCCATCATTACAAAGAAATCAACTAACATTAATTTCGAATGCAACAATTGCGCGACAAGATTACTTGTGTGCTAAGTATAGACCAAACAATTAGAAGGCTTATGATCATAAACTTGGTGCTTAACGATTCAAATCACAGGAGCAAGTTGAATTGGAATCATTAGAAATGCACCACATCGAAACAGCCATAAAGTAATGATGCACAATTGACCAACTATCAAATGAAGAGAAAAATAATTAAAGAAGGTACCTTGTTACTTGCAGCATCTTCAGCCTGCTGGACCAAGAGTTTTCCTTCTGCAGTGATGTACTGTAAAAGGAAGAAAAGCCGTCAGGACCATAGAGTAGGTAAAAGATACGGTTCTTAGTAAATAAATTGATAAAGGAAAAGCAACCTGCTTAAATGCAGTAGCAACAGGTTCCAAGCCTTGAGGTATGTTATGGAAGAGCCTATAAATCCTTGAAAGATCTTCGACCTAAAATGATTCAAACTAATAAATATGCAGAATGGCCGGGCATAACACTGGAAAAAGCTGAAGCAACAATAAATCATTGGATACCTTTTGATCTCTCAGCAATGCTTGGCACCCTGAATGCTCCATCTCAATCAATTGGTTTGCATACACTACCAATAACTCATGTTGCACTTTCTAGATGGAGGATAACATAATTAGTGTTAACAACCTTATTAATATTAGAATATCAAAATAACTGTAAACTTATTAGTTGTACAGTTGTAAGCATATTTGCATACATTATAAGAAATTAAAAAAGAACAACTGTTCTGAATACTGCCAATCACTAACCTCTATCAACTTTGACTCGGTGTCTTTGTGCAAGTAGTGCAAAACTCTATCAGATTCCTTCCTCAAACATTCCTCTGCCTGCAATTAAACTGAGTTTCATTCTCACAAACATAACTGCCAAAAATACAAAGAGAAAGAAAAACCCCACAAAGTACTTGCCTTTATCATGTATTGTGGACAAGAATCATTCAGAATCCATTTTGATGCCTTACGAGAATAATAAGCACCAGTATCGTCGATCATTCGTCGTTCAAAATCTTCAATATAGAAATCCATTTCTCCAATTCCCATGTCAACAAAGATACCTAAAACATTCTTCAGTAATGCTCTATCAATTTGCTCTCCTTCACGTTCTTTATTAATCTGATTCACATTGCAAGGAAGCTCAATTTCCTCGAGAAAATCAAACTAAAAATCACATTGGTTTTGACTTGCAACCATCTAATTTGACCAACTTACCAGCAGAAGTACAGCATCCCTGGCTTTTCCACACACTTGTCTGTAAACCTGACTCACATTGAAGTGGAAATGGTCATTAAAAGAACTACAAAATATAGGGCACAGATTAAGGTAAGCAAAAGCAGTTTATGTTCTATTCACTCCAGCGTGGAAAAGTGAGGACTAAACAAACCAGGTCACGGAAGCATGTCAGCCCAGCATCATTGAGCGAAGGTAATGAGTTCTTGGCGACAAAGTATCGATCAAGATAATTGAAGAAGCGTGACATCCACCTAACCATAATCTTATGGTTGTTCCATCTCTTCTCCAACTCCCGCAGCATGAACTCTTCTTGTTTGTCTATTAAAGAGGACAGTACCTGATAAAGAGCAAGAGAAGAAAAGAAGAATTCAACATAAAGATAGCACATAGAGAAGTAAAAAGTAGCAACAGAAACAAGATTAATTAGAGAAGATTCTCACCGTAGAATCAATATAAACTTCAAACGACTCCTTGAACTTGTCATAAAGCCTCATGGAATAGTCTTTAAAGGACCTATGGGTGCACAAGTTGTAAACAGTTCTGCAACATGTGAACAAATTATTAATGTATCATACGGCAAACGTGTGGGTATATATATATATATATATATTTCTTCCATAAAACAACTTTAAATAAAGTTAAAGAAAAAGTACGTGTAAAGCATTATATAATGTTCTGTAGTAAATTGCTCTGGTTTTCCGTCTAAAATCCTCGTCAGCTTGCCAATACCCTCCTGCACGTAATTCCAATTTTTATCCAACTCAGTAGGCTCGGGCACCATTGTCTCAACTCAGCTTCTGTCAAAACAAAAAGAGCAGCTTATTCAGAACCAAAAACGCACTCGACATTATCAAGTCAGAGTTAGAAAAGTTGTATGAATAAGAAACATAAATCTTAATCAAGCGAAGCCGTCACAAAATTTGAATCACTAAACGCAAAGCAAAAGAGTTTCCTAAACATAAAAACACAGCAGATGGTACTAAGCAGACTATAAACACAAGGAACGCAACGTCGAACCTAAAGAAGAAAGAGCAAGAGCAATAAACAAAAACAAATCTTTACGAGTAAACCGCATATCATCAAGTTCATTGCAATGCAGAAAAAGTAAAGAATAATCGAATATCACGCACCAGGCAATACAAAGCAAGAGAGGAAAGCAACGATCTGAGAAGCGTATGTTCGTGGATAGACAAACAGAGAAGAGGAAGAATATAATGAGTGGAGGAGACTTCAGACTATAGAGACTATCGGGAGTACTATATAGACGCACGCTAGTTTACTTTATGTGGCGTTGGGATTTCATAAATTACTTCCGTGTTAGATTAGGACTCCTGTATTTGGATAGACGCTTATATCAGGACTCTTTAAGTTGGTAACAGAAAACAAACTAAGAGAGAGTGATTTTTAGGATTAGACTCGTCTCGGGCGGGATACCTCTCTCCTCGGCCTCTAGGAGGTGCTTCTGAACCTGAGAAAGCAGAGCAGACACCTCCATATCATCGGCGGCGCACCTGATCCAGCTGTAGCTAATATCGTCTGTGATAGGAACATGCTATCTGGCACTTTCCTTCCAAGCTTCCTCAAAATCAGCAAGTTCATCTAATCATGAAAAATCAACAAATTTAGTTTAATCCATGAGAACAAAGAAACGCAAGGAAAATAAGTAGGGAAAAAAAAAAGACCAATGCATATCTTCGTGAAGATTTATGTAAGGTTTGCATGGACTCCTACCTATAGAAGACAATTCACACTGTTTGAACAACTTAATGCTCAGAAGCAAAACATTACATCAACAATAAGTTGACTCCAAAACTTAACTTTTAGGATTTATTTTTTAATATATCCTATTTTATTTTTGGCATTATAATTGGACATGAGAATTTTCCTAATAACCTTTGTTGATGTGCCTAAATTGGAATTTGGCATTATAATTGGACATGAGAATTTTCCTAATAACCTTTGTTGATGTGCCTAAATTGGAATGTGGATTAGAATTGGAAGTAAA
>JANIPN010000218.1:58543880-58558201 GCA_027478595.1 Erythroxylum anguifugum
TAATAAGTTTACCAAGACCTCAAAATAAAAATCAAATCATGCCTCAAAATAAATAAATCAGGTTTGGGGCCCAACATATTATTGGAAGAATTTAATCAGTTTTTGAGGAATCAAAATCTCTACCTCTACCTTGAGACTCTAATCATCAAATAGACTGGAAGAAGGGAATGCAACCTATAAACTATCGACCTTACAGGTATGCAAGCCTTCAAAAAGATGTGATTGCAAAGATTGGTGAAGGAGATGCTAGATCTATGAGTAATAAAGAGGAGTCATATCCCTTATATAAGCCCTGTGATGTTTGTAAAGAAAAGGGACAATACATAAAGGAAGTGAGTAGGTTACAATGCACTTAATTGGGCCATTATCAAATATAAATTCCCTATACCTACAGTGGAAGAGCTTTTTGTTGAGTAAGGAATATCTACTTTGTTTTCCAAAGTCATTTTGAGGTCAGGATATTGGAAATTATGACTGCATAAGCCAAATGTGGAGAAGACTATGCTTTGATTGCATGAAGGGAATTAGGAATTTCTTGTGATGCCTTTTGGCCTCACAAATGCTCCATTAACCTTTCAAAATTTTAAGAATTTTATTTTCTAACCTTATTTAAGGAAGTTTATGCTGGTATTTTTTATGATATCTTTTTATATAATCGAACCAGAGAAGATCATTTAAGGCATTTGAGTACAGTTTTAGAAAAATTGAGTGAACATCAATTGTTTTCTAAAAAGAAATATTTCTTTGGTTGCTCCAATGTGGAATACTTGGGTCACATCATCTCAAGATAAGACATTAAGATAGCTCCCACTAAAGTAAAAGTTGTGCAGAATTGGCCTACTCCCAAAAATCCCAAGTAGTTAAAAGGATTCTTTGAATTAATAGGACATTATCGATGTTTTATGGCCAAATAGGGTAGACGGATGCCCTCATATCTAATTTACTAAAAAACGATACCTTGAATAAGGTGATAAGGCATAGAAAGCATTTGATAGGCTCAAGAGGACAATAGTGACAACACCAGTCCTTAGTTTACTAGACTTATCAAAGGAGTTTGTAATTGAAATTGATGTAAATGGAGATGGCATAGGGGTAGTACTAACTGAGGAATGAAACCTCCTTTGTTATATCAGTAAGTTATTGTCCATAAATAACTAATTGTTCTCTATATATGAGAAAAAGATGATGGTTATTCTTTTTGCCCTTAGGAAGTGGGAGTTTTACCTGGTGAACAAGCATTTATAATTCACATAAACCATTAAAGCCTTAAGTATTTGTTAGAACAACATCTCACAACCCCTACATAACAAGCGTGGCTAGCAAAGTTGTTGAAGTTTAACTATGAGATTTAATATAGGAAGGGGAAGGAAAACAAAGTTATAGTTGCTTTATCTAAAATCACCAACTCTAAGCTTTATAAGTTGGTTATAAAATGTCATTTACTTGATCTATTTCAATAGGTGAAAGAGGCTTGGATCTGTTGAGCAAGTTTGACCTATAATAAAATCCTCAATATCCAAAAGTATACAAATCGTAAACTTGTAATAATTGAGGTATTGATCCTACGAGAAATTAGCTAAAAAAATGAAAATAACTTTGTCTAAGGTTGTGAAAAATGATTTGAATGTAAATGAATGATAAGAAACTAAAACAATCAAGTGAAATTGAGCACTTAACCACTTAACAAATGAGCTGCCACAATAAAACAAGAATGATCAAGTATGAAAGTTTGGGATTCATTCTATCGTGATTTTGCTCCTTTAAGCACTTTTGATTTAACTAAGTGTCGATCTTAGAATTCCAAAGGGTTTGATTATTCTCTCTCAAGACCTAATCATTTAACCCCAATTAATTATGCCTAATTGATTATGAAATTCTATATTTGCAATCTCTCGATTAACAAAATAGTCTAACGTTTTCAACTAGTTTTTAAGCAATCTATTGGATAATTAAGTTCTCACACAAGATCTCTCTTTGTATGATTATCAATTTGATATTTGCGTGACTTATTAGGTCGTTAACTCTCATTACCTAACCTAATCAGATTCTTTTCGACTCACTCTCTCGATTTGTTGTTAAAGTATAAGTAAACATAAATATCACAACACCCAAAACATTCTATTGAAATCAAAAGTGTTCAAGTCACAAAATAAGTGAAGAACAAATCCTAATTTGAAATTAAAACATAATAAACATGTAGAGCATCCTCAAACTAAGTTCATACATCAAGCTTAAAGAAAATAAACAAAGGAAGAAGAAAAAACTTCTGATGGACTGGTCTGGAAGTTGTTAGAACAGTTAGAAACCCAATTGCTCCCTTTTTTATCTTCCTTGCTTTTCCCGCTATTTGGTAAGATGGTAGCTAGTGTTTTTAGGTCTCTTTATGTTCATTAATAGTAAATGAGTGTCTTAGGGTTAAGTTTAGGGCTTACCCCGATCACATTATCCCAAAAATGCCCTCCAATCATCAAAACAAATGGAGAATCCCGTGTCTGGCGAGTATTTGTCCTAATCATGATAGGGATGTCATAATCGTGACCCAGCATAAAAACCTTTTGTCATGGTCTTGACACTTCATGCATGATCGTGACACTGGGGAAGAGTCTTCTGTCACGATCATAACACTGGGGAAGAGTCTTCTGTCACAATCGTGACACTTTGTAAACGATCGTGACCCTGCCTTTTAGCCCAAGCATGTTCCATGTAGCACCCCACCCTCTCGTGACACGTACCCGAATCATGAGTGATATCCGAGTCCGTGTCCCATGAGGTTAGCATACTAGAACACTCAATTAGTCAAAAATCAGTATAAGTTTTTTTTAATACAACAAACATATTCGGAAATTGATAACCAATTTGGGCCCACTTTCATTCATAAACTTTTTCAATCATAACAATACAACCAACATAATTTTCAATAGTCATTTAGGCCCTTTCACAAATACAAAACACTTTATTCATAATGTCTTTACATTACAGCATAAATCATATACACATTTTACAAAACTTTCGGAATACATAATTTGATACAAAAGTTGCAGAATATACAATTCATTACAAAAATAAAGAAATATAACGCAGATGCGAACCGATCCCGACCTCTATCCCTTACTTGCTGTAGGTATACTCTCATTTGTCTAACAAGGTATTCTTCTGATCTTGAAAAATATTTGAAAATTTTGTGTGAGTTTTGCGAACTCAGTGAGTGACCATCATCGATGGCTCACCCAGTCACATAACACATAATTCACATTCAAATAATTTCACATTTTGCACTCAATACACTTTAATCATTCGTATTAAGCATATGCAGTGCATATGAGACCCATTTTCTATTTATTACTTTGTTGTGATCGAGTGCCTAAACTGTCCCGTATCCATTGGATATCGGGCTCATTACTAACTGTCCCTTATCCGATGGGGATACATGGCTCATTTTACATAGTGAGCCTTAGGCTTTTAATCACTTTCTAAGCTCGAGGCTCTTTTCACACTTTAAGCTTTAAGCTCTGATCGGTGGCTACTCTGGTTACAACTCCCATTATCTGATCATGCATTCATGTATGGAATACATCCACATTTTCAATCAATCATATTATGAAACATTTAATCAGTCACATTCACATGCAAGTAGCACTTCAATATCTCATCCACATTTCACAATCATCGGACCTTTTGTTCGGAATTCAACACAATCAATCACATTCATATGAGCACTCAGTAGTCAATCAATATAAAAATTCAAACAAAACAAACAATGGAATGAGACCATCTAGGTCTACTCACAGTACGCTCCAAATTAGCATTAACTTTCATGATCTAGAAACGTCTGAATGCGAACGTTTAACCTTGATTCTTTACTAAATGAAGAGATCTTTAGCTCAAATGGAAGCTCTTTTCTTTCTTTTCCTTTTTCTCTTCTTGAACAGCTCCAAAATCTCTCTTGAAGACTAAGAAAAATTAAACCCTAGCTCAACTCTCTTCTTTTCTCTCAAGCCACCAAACTCTCTTTCTCTTTCTTTCTCATTTTCATTAGCCTCTCCTTCCATCCCTCAATTCACATTTTTCTTCTTCATTTAAAAGCAAGAAAACACTTCTTCTTCCAATTATGCCCTTAATGATTGAGAATTGTCTAATTTGCCCTTCCATTTATGCCTTATGTCTTTTATGCTTAAATGTCTTGCCAAAAATACCCCTTGAACATTCTAACAAGGAAAAAGAAGAATTTGATAACACTTTCTTCTAGAAAAATGCTTCTCATTGTCTTAAGTTTCTAATGACACTAAAATCATTCAATTTGGTTCAGTAAATTGGAAGATATACTTCAAACATTTTTGGACTGCTCTTATCCAAAATAGTATACTGTACACAACTTCCATCCAGAAATTAATATCTTAGAGACTGAATCACCATTTTACTTCTTCAGATAATTTGTAATCATATATCTCTAGTTTACTTCAAATTAAAAATCATCTCATTTGGAGGTCGGATAGCAAAGTTATGGCCGAAAGAATTAAACAAGGTTTTGTCCTCAATCATATTGAACATGTTTCGGGACAATTGGCATAACTTTCTCTATGGATGTCGAATTAAGATCGTGCTAGGACGGTTTCAAAGAGCACTTCGAGATATACAACTTTTATGTAGACCTTAAAGATAGATTTTGTCATCCAGAAGGTCAAAATTGGACCAGACAATAGGCTAGACGAAAGGTCAGATGAAACCAGACAAAGGGCCAGACGATTTGGGACAATTAGTATAACTTTCTCTAGAGATATCGGATCAAGGTCATTCTTAGTGGTTTGAAAGAGGACTCATAGATATACAACTTTCAAGAAGAAGTTAAAGATAAATTATGTCATATAAATGGTCAAAATTGTACCAGGCGATAGGCCAGATGAAAGGTCAGACGAAACCAAACGAAGGGCCAGATGATTTGGGACAATTAGTATAACTTTCTCTAGAGATATCGGATCAAGGTCATTCTTAGACAGTTTGAAAGAGGACTCATAGATCTATAACTTTCAAAAGACCTTGAAGATAAATTATATCATCTAGAGGGTCAAAATTGGACCAGACGATAGATCAGAAATGAACAGTACCCAGAAGAAGTTTATGAACAGTACCTAGAAGATACATGTCATTACAGACGATACGTCAGCATAGACGATACGTTAGCACAGATGATACACATCATCACATATGATACATCAGCACAGACGATACACGTCATCACAGATGATACGTCAGCACAGACGATACACATCATCACAGACGATACGTCAACACAGACGATTCACGTCATCACAGATAATACACATCATCACAGACGATACATCAGCACAGACGATACATGTCAGCACAGACAATACACATTAGCACAGACGATACACATCATGCTCCTGAGCATCCCCACTTATGAGGACCATAACTTTCAACTCAGATATCCAAAAATTTCATACTATATATCGTTGGAAAGATAAAAGAAAGATCTACAACTTTATAAAAGACAACTTTGTCTAAATCTATCTAGATCAATCCAGAATTTCTCCTGAAATCAGAATATGAACTTTACATTCATCCACCAATGTACTGAACCCAGTTCTCAACTTCATGACAATTTTGAGACTCTTGAAGACAAAATTTAAATTTGATGTCTTCATAAGAAATATAGTAATATGTCTCTAGTTTAATACAAATGAAGAATCATCTCATTTGGATAACTAGAGAAAAGGTTATGGCTAATAGACTGAAGCATATTCGGTAAACATTTTCCAGATCAACTACCAATTTTGTTTCCAAATCTTTCCTTATCACAACTCATACCAAGATCACACTTTCTACTCCCTCTACTCCTCATTCTCAATAAAATCACATTTAAAATCAATTATACTCGGAAATTGCCAATGAATGCATGTACAATTATTTTTATGTGCAAAGATTCAATATTTATGTGTGTATATGCTAACATTATGCATAAGCACGAAATTGCATTTTCTTAATCTCTCTTTGAGCTCACATGTACCGAATTTTCAGGTTCTAACCCTTCGTATGGGAGCGGGATGCTACATTCTAGCTTTCAATCTTCATTCATCTGGTTTCATTCACTAACAGACACATTAAAACACCTAAAAAACACAAGATTAAGATCCAAAATCATGTCCTAAACCACATAACACTTAAAACATAAACAATCAATCACATTAATATAATTTTAAGGCTAAACATGCAATAATCATCCAATTAACACCTATAAACACACTAAAACACCTACCTAAACATAATATAAACTACAACTATTAGGATCACAAATTCAACTCAGCATCATCAATAGTAAGGTGCAAGGTGAATCACAATTTAAGGATTATGCCTAAGTTAACAGTGAACTTGGACAAAAAGGTAAACTAGTAATAGGGGTTAAATCTCAATTAAGGGAGCAGTTGATCAAGTTATTTTATTACTCACCTATGGTGGGGTGAGGTGGGGGTGGAAGAGGGTTGTGGAGGACATTATTAGGTTTATGTCACTACAAAGAGGTTGTCTGTAATGGTATATTGGAAAGGGATTGAATAAAGATGTGAGGGAATATACTAAAGTATGTTGTTTGTCAATAAAACAAGAATTAAAATGTGGCATATTCAAGACTTTTGCAACCACTGCCTATCCCCAATGGATGACATAAATATGGATTTTGTCAAAGGCTTGCCACCCTGTAAAGGAAACACAATCATTCTGGTTATGGTTGATCACCTGATGAAGTATGCTCACTTCATGAAACTCTCCCATCCTTATACTACCAAAGATATTGCATAAGTTTTTCTAGACTCAGTCTTTATATTGCATGGTATGTCCTTAACTAATTATTAGTGATCATGATTTCATCTTTATTAGTCATTTCTAAAAGGAATCGTTTAATTTATAAGGTGTCTCATTCCAACTATGAACTATATATTATCCACAAATGGATGGGCATACTAACATGGTAAATCAATGTCTGAAAACATATCTCAAATGTATGGCAGGAGATCATACAAAGTCTTGGAGTCAGTGGTGGTTATCTATAACAGAATTCTAGGTTAATATAGCATACCATAACACGATCAAATTGACATCATTTGAATCTCTATATGACTTCCCTCCTCCTTTTCATATTTTTTATTTATCGCGCAACTCCCAAATTGATGAAGTGGACATAATGCTTTAACAACGAGAGCAAATGATCAAGTACTTAAGGATCAACTAGCCAAGCTTAGAATTGCATGAAGTAATTAGAAGACAGAAGGTATATTGATAGATAATTTATAATTAGAGATAAGTTCTATCTTAAGATCCATCCTTATCAATAGCAAAGTTTAACTGGAGGTCACCAAGCTCACGAACCTCAATAGGAATACTATAAATCATTTTCTTATACTGGAAAACATAAGGAAGGTTGTATACAAGTTGCAGTTACCAAATGAGACTCAAATTCATGTCTTTCATGTATTATTACTTTAAGAGGTCTATACTGAGAGGTCCCTTCAACCCACACTCCCTTAGCTATCTATCTTCACCAAAGACTTTGCAACCTCAAGCAATGATGGACTGAAGATTGGTTAATCAGGGTCACAAGGTTGCAACTCAGTGGTTAATCCATTAGTAAGATCATTCTCCGGTTGATGTCACAAGAGAATTTATAGTGGAGATTAAGTTGAATGACCCTTTTTTCTAAGCCAAAAAAAGTGAGACAAGGGGGTACTGATATGAAACGGTGCGTATTCTGTTGAATAAATAACCAAGAAAATAGGCAAAAATATCGGTACCTTCAAAGGAGTTAGAATGATTATTAAAGGACATATTATTTAAATTTTTATTAACAATAATTGGATATAATCTGGCTGGGAGAAAAATAAGATTAGGCTAAAATTTGTCATTGTCTATCTTATTCCTTTTTGCTTCTAATCAATCTCTTCTTTCTCCAATATTTTCTCTATTCAGTTATCTCCATCTCTTCTTTTTCTCTCTCTCTGTTTCTAAACCGTGATCTCCGTACCATATTATTCACAATAATATTCATGTCCATTTTGGTCTTTTATGTATAACCTTTTGCACTAAAAGGAAAGAGTGGGAGTTTACGTAGAGAATTTTATGAACTTATTAACTGAGATTTGGCAATATTTGTTTTTGAAAGTAAAAAAGTGGAGCAGAATTGCTGAGGTATACTATAATTGCCAGTGATCCTCATGTAAATGTAATTAGGTCAATGCGCAGGCACACTAACAAATACTTGTCAATTGCCTCTCCAAGATCTCGAATTCTTTCAGTAGAAGAAATAAATGGTGCAACAACGTTTGGGTTTGGGTTTTGGTTTCGGTTTCGGTCTATACAAGACATTTGCTTCTCACAAAGCCCAGCGTTACCATCACTGTTAATGACTAATTGAATCGCGGCAACTTTCCTCCCCAAGGGTAGCCTGTCAACCATTTCAATTCGATAGGATGCTCATTTCCTTGACAGTGACTCTCACAGAATCAATGCAAGTCTTCACTTGTACAAGTTACCCAGTCTGCTTTAGCCTCCCATTCTTGGTTGCAGAATCAACAAATACACAGAGAAAACAGTATAGCCATCAAGAACCGTCAAAGCTTTCACGTAAATCTTGAATAATGACATCCATAGTAGGCCTCTCTTCAGGACATTCCTGAGTGCAAGAGACAGCTATTTTTGCTAACTTGACTGCTTCTGGTTCTGAGAAGTTCCCTTTTAGATGTATATCCATGAAGTCCTCGTACTTGCAAGAAGCAGCTGCCAAGCGCATTGAATTGGATAGCATCTGTTGACCAGTGAGGATTTGAAGGATGATCACTCCGAATGCGAATACGTCACTTTTTTCTGTGAAACGCCCTGTTGTTACATACTCTGGAGCTAAGTATCCCATTGCAGCACTAACTTTGAGAGTTGAGAAGACAATGTCATCTGCCAGTAGCTTAGAGAGGCCAGAGTCTGCAATTAAAGGGTTCAATTGTTCGTCGAGAAGAATTTTCTCGACAGATATGTTCCGATGAATTATTGCAGGCTTGTCGCCTTCCCTACTGTGCAGATATCCGATACCTAGTTAGGATCAGGAAGAAACTAACAATATCAATACAGAGAAGTGACAATAAATTTCTGATCCATAAAACTACGGGAGAAAATGAGAGTGACTAAGTGAACAAACTACAATAATACAACACAAACCTTTAGCTATGCCACTTATTATGGAGACCCTTGTGGGCCAGTCAAGAACTCGATTGCTTCCATCTTCAGAATCAAGGTACTTCGACAGGTTTCCCTTTGAAGCGAAATTGTACACAAGAAGGCATTCACCTCTTCCCCTGGAGCAGCAAAATCCTCTGAGCCTAACAAGATTATCATGTCTCAGGGAAGTCAGAAGCCTTAAACCCTTCAAAAACTCATCTTCCTCAGACTTGCAACTGGTAAGGTTAATTATCCTTACAGCTACAAGTGAACCATCTATTAAAGTTCCTTTATAGACGATTGAGAAGCTGCTCTTCCCCAACAAATTTGTCTCAGAAAAACTTTGTGTGGCAGACTCAATCTGCTCCAAACTGAAACGAAAGTTAGAGAGATGCTGATCATGGAGGCTGCTACCTTCTCGCCCATCTCCTAATGGGTTCCAGCCATTAGAATACTCGATAGCCACTAGTGGAGAGGAACCACTCCTGCAGTAGTCTTTACTCTGGTCTGTGCTTAGTCGGCTTTCAGGAGAATCAGATGTGTTTCCAATCTTTTGTTTCCCACGACGATACCGGAAAACGACCAGAAATCCTACACTTACCACTGTGATGGTGCTTATAATAACCCCTGCAACAATGGCGATCTGTGGGAGTTTTGATGACTTGGAACAGTGCGTTTGATAGCAGTTTGTGTCCAAAATTGTAGACTGAGTATTATGATCTGGAAAAGTATGATTCGTGAGCTGTCCCAGAGGGTCAACCTGATTAACGTTAACGTTATCAAAAGGAGTACAGGCTCTCAATTTAGCAAACCCATCTCCACATAAACCATGGTTGTTCCCAAACTGAAATCCTTCACCTAGTTTCTTCAGAGCTGAATTTATTTTACAAATGTCAGAATCAGTTTTGTTTCAGCAATAACAGTGTAGAAAAAAAGTAGATTCTGTTTCCTCTTCTTTTTTTGAAAACTAGCCATAGTCAATCCAACACAAGAAATAGACTTACCGGAAGGAATAACTCCAGAAAGAGAATTGTTTGTGACATCTAACAATTCCAGTTTAGGCATAGCAGCTATCACAGAAGGAATTGCACCAAAAAAGTTATTGGAACTCAAATCTAGGCTTCTCAACATAAACAGGTTCCCTAAGCTGGCAGGAATTTCACCATTTAGTCTGTTATATTGCAAAGAAAGAACAGTAAGCCTCTTCAAAGACCCCATCTGTGTAGGTATACCTCCTGTCAGCTGATTACGGCCTAGCTCTAACACTACAAAACCAAGTGAAGATAATTAAACCACATGCTGATAAAACGAGTAACAACAATGGTGCTTCACTCCATTTATCCAGTTTTCTCAGCATCTAAATAATAAATACCAAGTAAATCTAGTCACAAAGAAGAAAACTTACACTATTACACCAAATAGAAAATGAAAAAGCGACCACAACTAACCTTGTAGATCGGACATGCTACCAATCTCCGGAGGAATTGTGCCAGAAAGACTATTCACGTTGAGATAAAGTTCAGACAATTCTGTCAAGTTGGAAATATCTTTAGGAATCTCTCCAGTCAATAAATTGTAATGCAAGTATATGCCAGACAAGCATTTAAGCTCTGCCACCGCAGGTGATAATATCCCAGACAAACCCTTCCCTTGAAGAGTAATATTGGTCACTTTGCGGTGTTCATTGCAGGCAATGCCCTCGAATAAGCCGCTGCAAGGGTCACCATCACTAGTCCACGACTTCAAGAACCCGTTGGTTGGGTCTAATCCGGACTTTAGTTCCATTAGAGCTCTCAACTCTGTGTTTCCATTAACACGTCGAAGACTTGATAACGCAAGCAAGAGAGTGAAAGAGATGAAAAAGTAGAACGAATCCATGTTTGTTTGGGGCTCTGATTGTTTCTCTACCCTTTCTTTTCTCTCCACCAGAATAATTAAGAAGGATGAAAGAATAAAGAAGTAAAGAACCGATCTTTCAGCAGTTCGTCGCCATTCTCTACCCTCGAAACTGTTAAGATTACTCACTTCAAGCCCTTCTTCTTAACTCAGGTTTGAAAAATGCAAGCTAACGATAGTGCGAGACAAGAAAAGCGCACAAACCCCATGTGTGCTAGTCGCTTGTTTCTTTGTTGACTCTTCCGGTTTCAAGAGACTTTTAAATTAAGGATCTTTCTGTAACCCATACCAAAAGAAGCAGATTGGTCACCCACATTCCTCAACCGGTCAACCTAATCGTGTTTTTCCTCTCAGGGACTTCCTCTTTCTGCAATCCAGCAGTGAAGGGCAACAAGAATTAAATGAAACTACAGTGTCGAACTAGAGAGATAAAGAGGGACATATTGAGTAAGAACTATTCGAGTGTGACACATCCACGTTTGAAATTTAATGGTGAGCATAGTAAACCAACTCAGCTAGACATATGGGGAGTAACTGTAGTGTTGCAAGTTGGAAATACCGATATTATCATGTGAAGTATCATGGATCGTTTCATAAATATGCTTTGTTGCTTACAAAGAATTGGATGTTATGGTGTTGTATCTCGAAAATACTGCAGTGTAAGAATATAAAATTATGAGGGACAAAGGTCGCTGTCTGACCATTTGCACCTAACATGTTAGAAGGTCTAGATGTTGGAAGAAAATTTCAAAAGCAAGGAATCATATACAGAGAATTTACTTCCAGACACTCCATCAAAATGCTTATTAAATCACAGCTTTATAATCCTGAACCTTTGTTAATGTCTTAATGATATTTAATTTACTGTTTGGTGTCAAAGACATTGAAAATGGCTAGGATTAAGTCTAGGGATGCAACCCTCAGAATTCTGCGCCGTTTGAACAGGGTTTGAGGTCAAAGAGGTGGGAAACCTAACTGGGAGTGGGAATTGGGAAGCATGGCCTCGCACATGAAAGTTGACTAGCGGAGTTCTTGTTGGGATAATCACTATCCAGTGCGACCACAAGGAAACCAGTTTGGAAGATTTACTTTCTTTTGGGGCTTACCGCTTAAAAGCTGGATTATAAGTGCCAATGTAGACGTTGGTGAGGCATCAAGCCAATGGGTAAGCCATTGTGCGTCTTTCTCACTAGCACAGTTTGTATCTTCTGGCCACATACTACCCATTATGAGAGAGTAGGACATATGCCACCGCCACTCAAAACTTTGGATCCGCTTTTGACTTTTGTGTCATATTATAGAAACTTATCATAGTTTAATATAATGCGGCTCTGTTCTTTTTAAAGTGCAATTTGGTTCTTGTTCTCTCAGGTGGCATTCTTATCATTCATTAACCTATCGTTTAACTAAGATTAAAAAAAGTTGAGATTGGGTAAGCTAATAATAGCGATTTGTTCTACTCTCAAATGTCAGGGTTCTGAGTCGTTGTTCCTCTCCTTCACACTGCATGGAATCTGTTTAAACTTACACTAATCCACTCTGTTTAATCCATAGCCATGAGCATGGAAGCATGGATCTACTTTTCTTTTCCCTGGATCTTTCTTTCATAAAATTTCAAAAAGGGACAAATTTACTGGAATGCTGCAGTTTATAGAAGCAGAAGCAGCTCTAGAATATAACAAAAGTGACAATGAGAACAAGAATTGCCCCTAAATCACTGAAGGCATGTACATTGGTGGGCCAAAGCTTCTAGATGCATAGTTTTAATCTTTACTTCACGGCCTAAACATTGACAGGGCAGCGATGCACAGTTTATGCAACCTACCCAACTGACATCAGCCCTCGTAGTCGTAGGGTATATTTATCGTAAGTTGACGACAGAGAACAGAGGATAAGAAGTAAGACTTGAATGTTGATGGGATTTAATGACCGAGAAAATGATGCCATTTTGATTGAAATAAGATGTTGGCCCCTGTTTCAAAAAAATCTCCCCACCAGTCGCGTTCATGATTGAAATTAGAAAAAGAGATGGGCCGCAATTTTTGAAATGTAGCAGCAAACTTTTAGTGGCAGAAGGGGACCACAAGTACACGTACGTGAAGAACATTTTGAGTCTTTCAATGAATACAGCAATGTTAGAGACTCGGAAAAAACTTGATATGTATTCCATTCCATAGGTTTTGATACTTTGATTGTCTGTTTAGTTTCTTCTTTCGTCTTTCTTTGTGTTCTGGCTTCCAAGTTCCAAATCAGTTTGTAGACAGAAAGTCGCAACCTTTATTATTCACTGGATATCGACAAAAGAAGTGCCCTCCAATTAATCCTCCGCACATTCTCTGCATTATTGTCCACTTTTTACCTTTTATCATTGGATCTATCTTTTCGGTAGAATTTAGCTTTTCACTGGACTCAAAACGTAAGGGAAAGACATCTACCACCCTTACTTTCAGAATGCATGCACGTTTTGTGGTTGAGATTTTCCTGAAATGAAGCCACAGGAAATTAAAAAGATTGGTCTCTTGTCCCTTTAGCTTTCCTTTCTTTGATTCAAATCCGATCAATGTACTTCCCTCGGTTACTGTGTCAGTTTCCTCTTGACAACCGCGAACCAGCTCTCCGAAGTACGAATTCTCTCAGGATTTTAATTGCTTCTTGAATTGGGTTGGTTGAGACACATTTTCAGATGAAGACTTGTCATGGCTGGGCAATTTACTACTAATGGAATCCATTATGCAACAATTGTTAACTCATAATTAACAGCTTCTGAGTTTCCATTTCTATGAGAAAATACTGGGTCACTAAAGGATTTGATCCACCCAGAAGGCTAGAGTGTATTTTGTTCCTACAAGCACATGGAAATTGGCACACAATAAAGTTGTAATCACTGCAGAGACAGCAGCGTGAACATATATCTTTACAACAAAGTGAATCTGTACATCTAATCTTCTACCCTGGAAGGTATATTCTGTAAAATTTTGAGAGAATTGTGAAAACTGACGTAACATTTATTGATAAGCTGTACAATGAATTTATACAAAGGGATCAATAAATTTGATCCATTGGATTTAAGTTGTTATAATCCAATGACTATAAAATGTAACAGATTCTGACATATTATCATTACTCTAGATTTTTATTGGGTGGAGATTTCGTGTGTGTGCTATACAGGTGTATGTGGGAGAATGGAATCCTCTAGAAAATTTAGTGTG
>JANIPN010000218.1:58613904-58636441 GCA_027478595.1 Erythroxylum anguifugum
AATAGGCACTACAATATTTCAAATCAATCATCACTATTCATCAATTTCATCTAATACATTCTAATTTCCAAGAAAAAGTTTCGGGGTCCAACATGAAGACAACTTGGTTTATAGACTCCTATGTGGCAATCAAAACCTAGATTTCATCCCATATATTGAAGTAGTAACAAGTATTATATCATAGCAATCAATCTTAATTACTATTTAATAATTGATAAGATCTTGCATATTGAGAAATTTGCAAAAGTATAATGATTCTAGTTTGGGTAATTAATTCATGTATGGAATGTGATAATTTAGGGTGCCATGGATATCCTTATGAGATAAAAGGAATGTGAATGTGAATAGCTTTGTCTTTGAGGTTTTTATCTATTCTCTTGTACTTTTCTAGTGTTAAATTCAAAGATAAATTAAAAATGAAAGGTCAAGTTCATATAAATTAAAAATGAAAGGTCAAGTTCATTTTCTCATCTTATATATATATATATAGGACTACATCTGAAAGTATAAAAGTTCCTCCATAAGTTGATTAGAATCATTAATATTTATCTTTTGCAATTGATACATCAAACAAGACATAAAAGAATCAAAGTCATTAAGATAAAAGTTGAAGCATACTTAATATTATTACTTACATAATAGGTTTGTATGCAAGGATGTCATTTTTATTGGCCACTAAGAAAGAACTATAAATGGTTGTTATACTACTGACAAGAACAAATGAATTAGACTAGAAGAAAAAAAAACTATAATAGATAATAAGCCTTAGTTCTAACATATAATATGAAACCCTAAAATGTCATCTATTCGAATTCAAATAATCTATACTACATATACAAATAGTTACAATATATATTATTTAAACTTACATTATAACAAATCAAATTATTCAACTTAAAGTTAGCCTTCAAAGTCTCCAAAACATATCTCGTAGGCTTTAATCTTTAGGTTCTCTTCCAATTAGAGACTTTAAGTAAGATTCCTTCCTTCTAAACCCATTGATTTATGGAGTTCTTTACCAAATTGAATCAACGTCGCAATCTCACACCCCTAATTCAACCCTAAACACAACCTTTAAAAACTCTTTGAAAATTTTTTCCCCTAAAATCATTTGAAAATTGATGAAAATTTTCTATTTCTGAGGATTTTGAATAGGCATGGGTCTTGATGAACACATGTCATGATGTGCATGGTTTATTCGATTTTATATGTGAAAGAAATAAGAAGTAAGAGTCAAGTAATGGGTAACCAAATTTTTGAATAAAAAAAGAAAATGGGTTGTTTGGTTTTGTAGTGGGTCTAAGGATGGCACAAGTCGGGTTAGATCAGGTCTAGCCGCCTATGACTGGAGTTTGATCTAAATTTTTTTAGCTCAAGTTTATATTGAAATATGATTCAATTTAGACTTATTCACTTGAGCTCAAGCTCGATTAAGCTCCAACAACAACAACAACAACCCGATAAAAGTCTCGCTAATACGTCGGGTCTAGGGAGCTTTATCCCTAACTGGTAGAGAAGTTGTTTCCAACACTTGATCAAACTCCAGTAGTCTAAAAATGTGGCACTATACCACCATCCCTTTTAACAATCACACTTTCTTTTCTTAGTTTCCCAATGATGAAGGTACAAAAACCAATATAAAAGCCAAAATAGCAAATCAACCACAATAATTTATTTATATATTCTACTAGAAGAAAGACAAACATCATAATTGAGAATATAGAAATCGTAATAATTCCTTTTCTTTGCCCGCTTTTGATGTTGCTAACTCACTTGTTTATAGCTAATGTTTTTTGTTCGAGCCTTGTAGTGTTTGTTAATGTTGTTCAAGTCTCTTTGTCATTATCATTGGTGTTTTCTTCCCATTTGAAGGCGAGAAGAGAGTATCATTAATACATAAAGAAGTTTGATATTTGATTCGTGAATCCTAATTATGAGCTTAGTCTAAAATTCGAATTTTAAAAAAAACCTAAATTTGATTTAGAACACGATCAACTTAAACTAAGCCTGTTAATTTCAAGTCGAACGAAACTTAAAACTTTTTTGTCATCTCTAAATGGGCCGAATTATTTGGTGGGCAAAACAAAATGGTGAAAAATTAGTCCTTCTTAAGTTATGTGACAATGCTACTTATGTAAAAGTTAATAACACCAATTAATACAAGAACAACTTTCACAAAGTAAGAGGATATCTTACAAAAATTTTAAAATATTTAGAGTTTTTATGCAATTAGCATAGCTATAAAAGAAATTAATGTCCTTTATCCTTTTAAAAAATATTTCTTTTAATTTTCTAAAAAATATTTTTTAGCACTAAAATATTTGTAAAAGTAACCTTCTATTGAATTTTTATTAATCATTTTTTATAAAATCAATATTAAAATATGAATCCTACAATTTTTTAATAGAAGATTGTTTAGAATGTTTTAATGATAAATAATTTTAAAAAATATTCACGCCCTTTTTATTCAATGCAGGAAATCGGGGAAAAACAGTCAGGTGGATCCTCCAATCATCCGGCACGGCTGCATCTCCACTACTTCCAATTCAATTTCCAACACAAACTTTGAATAACAATTTGACGCAGCCGCAACGCCCTCAAAGCCTCACGTCTAATACGACATCTGTTTACTACCCTTTAAAATGTACCGCCTCTCAAAATTTTAAACAGAACTATCATTTTCTCTTCTCAGCAGCAGAGAGAGAGAGAGAGCAAAGCCCGACCCGAACCTGAAAGCAAAAAAGAAATGGGCAAAGATCTCAGCGATGACCAGGTCTCGTCGATGAAGGAAGCGTTCACGCTGTTCGACAGTGACGGAGACGGCAAGATCGCGCCCTCGGAATTAGGAATCCTTATGCGCTCTCTCGGGGGAAACCCTACCCAAGCCCAACTCAAGTCCATAATCGCCGAGGAAAACCTAACCGCTCCGTTCGATTTCCCTAGATTCCTCGATCTCATGGCCAAGCACATGAAACCTGAACCCTTCGATCGCCAACTTCGTGATGCATTCAAGGTGCTTGATAAGGACTCCACAGGTTACGTGTCCGTAGCGGATCTGCGTCACATTTTGACCAGCATTGGTGAGAAGCTGGAACCGGCGGAGTTCGATGAGTGGATCCGGGAAGTTGATGTCGGGTCGGATGGCAAGATCCGATACGAGGATTTTATAGCTAGGATGGTCGCTAAATGATTGTTTCTATGATTGGGTTGACATAACTTGGGCGTGTGAATTTGGGTAAGCTTCTGGTTTCTTAGTTCGAGAAATTAGGGTTTGTTTGTGGTGTAATGGGTAATGATGCGATTTCTGCTTAAAGACTGTTATGTAATGGTAATCTTGTCCCTTGTTAAGGATTTGGTGTTTTGTTTATAGTAACTTGTGTAATCATCATTTGGGATTTTGCTTTCTCGTGATTAATTGGCGATTTTCCTGGTGTTTTTACTATGTAGAAATTAGAAGAACAGTGGAGCTTTACTTTCCTATCTTAGAATGCTAATATTTACTGACAATTGTGGACGAATCAAATGCCTAGTATTTGGTGGCCTAGTTTTTTGAGTCTCAATCTCTGCAGTTCCAAGGATTTATAATTACTCTAACCACGAGATGCATTAATGTCTTAGAAGTTTGAACATGACATGTTTAAATTCAGAAACTTGGTAGATAACTCGATCCACTGTGCACTATAATCTTAACATTGGATTTATGAACCTTGGTGCCCAAGTTTGCAATTTTTGTAGAGTTTAATGTTGTTAAGGTGTAACAACGTCTTTTAGCATCAGGTACGGAGATTGGCCAACTTTGGTGTATTTGCATGGTCATGTGTTTGAAGATTGTACCCAGTTCTGGTAACAGTCCCGTTGTCATGAAGTTGAGGATTGAATAATCCAGCCTAATGCTCCGCTGCAATACGAAGTGCGGCAAAAAATGGATTGTGACGGTGGCCATATTTCAGCTAATTCAGTTCAGGATTGAATTAAGTTGCAAGACTTCGTTCTTCAGTTTCTCGCATCTTCGCAGAAGTCTCCGGCGTGACTACTCCCGAGAGATTTAAATGCAAATGATATTGCCTTAACGCTCAATAATATTTGCTTCAGTCACGTCATCTCGCGTACTACAAAATTCTGTCAAGAGTTCTTTAATTCGCGTTGTTATTGCAGTATTGCGCTCTATTCGGACAATTAGATGAGTTTTTTTTTTAATTTATTTAACAAAGGGGAAACTACTAAATTAACTCAACACTCTTGAAAACAAAATTCTTTGCGCATCTCTGCGGAGAAGCTCTTGGACTCCTAATAATGGCTCCTGAAAGATATGAAGGCTTTGATGTAGTATGCCTGCGAGGTTTGCCAAGCTGTCGGTGCACTGATTTCCTTCTCGGAAGACATGCTGGAGATGAACCTCCCAAGTCCGTTGTAAAATCTCCCGGATACCTGTCACCAAAAAAGTAACCCCAGTTAGCACAATGTGAGAGTCAGAGAGAATGTTAATGACCTCGAAGGAGTCCATTTCGACTATAACCCTGCGATACCCTAGCTCCCAGGCCTGCGTAAGTCCTGAGAACACACCCCAGAGTTCCGCAGTTAAGGGCGAACCACTGCTGAGGTTTTGCCAAAACCCCGCACACTAGTTCCCCTACCAATCTTGAATTAAACCTCCAGTGGAAACCTTTGTGGAACCGTGCTTCACTGCGTCGTCAGAATTGACTTTAACCCACCCCTCCGAAGGTTTTGTCCAGCCCACTAGGGTGCCCACTGATATGCTCTGTGTTGGGAATACACTATTTTCCATCGCATGAGCTCGTACGATCCATTCTATGTAGTCTAGAATGAGTCTTGTACCCTCTTCTGGCTAAACAAAACCTGACTCAAACAGACTATTCTTACGCTACTTTCATAGGAACCAGCAGGCAACTCCAAATATAGTGGCCCACGTGGCCTACTGCACCTGAACTTGCTTCATGAGGTTAGACATTAGCCACATCTCCTCATCTTGCTGAAAAAAGCCCGTATCTACCACCTCACGAGGAAGCTGACTCTAGAAAGCTATCACCTGCGGACAGTCTCGCACCACATGAATAGTAGTCTCTGCGTGCCCACAGAAGTGGCAACTGTTATCCATGGCAATTTGCCTTGCCACTTGCTGTTGGTTCGTCAGGAGTTTACGTTTGACAACTAGCTAGAGGAACAATCTAATCCGCTGCAGGCCAACCTATTTCCAAATAACCTCCCACGGCTTGTTGTTGGACACCATGGAGCATCCCTCAATTAATTCATAAGCAGACGCCACTGTAAACCCCCTATGGTGGGTTGGTTCCCACAACAATCTGTCCTCCCCTACTTCCTCGGCTATAGGGTCGTAGTGCACAAGTTCCATACAAACAGTGGACGGGAGATACTGTTGAAATTCATTCCAACATCAACTGCCTCGGTCGTTCGTGAGGGTCGCTACTATAGTGAAACGAAGACTGTCAGGGACTTAAGAAGTTGCTACATGTATTAGGGGGCCCCAGCCTTCCATTCAGTTGTCCAGCCAAAATAAAATGCGTCTCCCATTGCCCAGGAGCCATTGGATTCCCTGCCTAACAACTTGCTAGGAAGCCGAAATCTCCCTCCATATAACGAAAGCTCCCGGCCTAGAGATCTTGAGAGGAATCGGATTAGCATCCAGTCTATATTTGGCTCGGAGTATCTAAACCCACAAAACGTTAGGTTTAGTAAGTAGATCCCACCCTAATTTAGCCAGTAACGCATCATTGGTAGACCGAATACGTTTGATGCCCAGTCCCCCTTCGGCTTTAGGCGTACACACAGACTCCTAGTTGACTAGGTACATTTTTCGGCATTCCGAGGTTAACTCCCATATAAAGCCCCGCATAATTTTTCCCAGATCATTGCACAACTGGCGAGGGAGTCGAACCATTTGCATCATGAAAATAGGCAACGAAGAAATGACTGCTTGGGTTAAAGTAACCTTTCCCACGAGAGACAACATCTTGGCACTCCAGCCGGCTAGTTTCTTCTGGGCATTATCAAGGATGTGTTGATACGTATGTCGATTCGTCCTCTCGTGAATCAAGGGAACCCCTAGATACCTACCCAAATTATTTGTATTGGTAACCTGAAGACCTTGGCTGAGTCGCCTCGTCGTTTCCCTAGGGAAATTCCTAGAGAAAAAGATCTGAGTTTTGGTTTGGCTAACTTTTTGGTCGGCAGCTAGGCAGAATGTCTCCAGGGTTCTTGCTATGACTCGCGTCTGTGTATTCGCTGCTTCCGCAAAGAGCACAAGGTCATCAGCAAAGAACAGATGAAAGATAAGGGGTCTCGTGCGACTCAGCTTGATCGGTTTCTAAACCCCACAGCCTACCTCTTGAGAAATGAGGTGCTCGAGTCTCTCCATACAAAGAACAAAAATGTAGGGCGAGAGTGGGTCGCCTTGTCTGATACCTCACAAGGGCTTGAAAGGCTCAGAGATGGTCCCTTGCCAGCAGTGACGTACCCCTGGGCCCCTCAAAATTTTTTAAAAAATAAATATTATATATAGATATATATATATAAATGAAGTTATTTGGGAGTTGGGCCCCCCTAAAATTTAAAAAATTAAACATTGGGCCCTCCTATTTTACATGTCTGGCTCCGTCCCTGCTTGCCAGGCAACCCGCAGAGAAGTAGTCATAACACACTTCATAATGACCCAGATTAAATTCTCAGGGAGACCAATCTCTATCAGGGTATCCTGGATAAATTGCCAGCTAAGTCAGTCATAGGCTTTCTCCAGGTCTACTTTCAAGGCCAAGTATCTTGTTTTCCACCGCATAGAGTGGACAATCTCCTGGGCTATAATAATATTATCTATGATATGCCTGCCCGAAATGAAGCTACATTGGTTCGTCGCTGCTAGGTGGTCCATGTGCGCTTTCAACCGATTCACCATCACTTTAGAGATAACCTTATAGAGGACATTACACAGGCTAATCAGACGAAATTGAGAAATCTGGAGTGGACAAGGTGTTTTAGGGATTAGTACCAACATGGTGAGATTTAACTCATGATCCCAACGTTCCATCCTAAAAACTTGCTGGATAAAAGACACCACAAACGACCCAACTTTCCCCCATTGGTTCTGGAAGAATAGGGCGTTATATCCATCAACTCCCGGGGTTTTGTTGGGATTCATAGCAAAAACCGCACTTTGGATTTCCTCCTCCTGGACTGGACGAGATAGCTCTTGGGCTTGCTCCACCGTAAGGGTCGGGAAGGCGCTTGATATTGGGAATTGCAAGGTAGGCTCTTCATCTAGGCTCTAAAGTTAGACAAAATAATGTTTGACGAGGCTGCACAACTGATCAGGATCAGAAACTACATTCCCCGGCGAGTCCTGGAGTCTCTTAATGCGTAACTTCTTCCTCTTAGGTAGGGTGATGGTATGATAATACTTAGTATTTCGATCCCCCGGTGAAAGCCATTCACATCTGGCTTTTTGGTGCCAATACAACTCCTCCTCACACAGGACTTGTAATAATTCTCTGCTCAAAGTGTCCTCCAGAGCCAGCAGCGAATCTCAAGGGTGGTCGTCATTGCTCGTTGAATACCTTCCAGCCGGGCTACCAACTTCTTCTTCCGGTAGAAGATATTACCAAACATATGCGCGGTCCATCTCGTAAGGTGGTGAGAGAATTGGGCTAAGGAGCTACTCAGGCCCCTTTCCTCGAGGATCCAATGCTTAGTAACCATCTCTGAAAGCCCTGAATGAGTGATCCACGCATTTTGGAAATGAAAAGGCAGAACTCCAGTTAACCTCGGTTGGGGTCAGAATAACTGAAGAAGCAGAGGCCTGTGGTTGGACCCGAGGAAGGGTAAATGTTGGTTAACAGTGTGGGAGAATTTCTGTAGCCACACCGACAAGCCAAACACCTATCCAGGCGAGCTTGGACCGTTCCTTTACGCCGAGTATATTTTGAGCCTATGAAGCCCAAAACGTGGAGCCCACATCGATGTACTCAATCCTTAAAACGTTTACTCACTACTTTGGTCGAGGTAGCTCTGCCCTTTTTATCCATAATTTCCAGTTTAGCATTGAAATCGCCTCCCACAAGCCAGGGCCTAGTAGTATTGCAACCGATCCAGGATAAAACAAGCCAGAGTAGGGATTGCGAAGACACTTGCGGAGTGGCATAAACCACCGTCTGGTCGAAGGAATGCGTCCTATACTTGACAGTAGTATGCAGGAATTGTTTATGCGCTATGACGATCAAAATATCAAACTCCTCCTTCCAAAGGAGCCAAATATCTCTAGAGAATCCTTCTGCTTCGACTCTAAAGGAAAATTCAAAACCTAAGGAAAGAATAATAGCTTTGGCTCGAGAGCCACTAAGATGGGGTTCCAGTAAGGCCAATACGCCCGGTTTGTAATTACGAATGTAATTATGCAGGAGGGTCTGATCCTCCTGCCCCTTGGCAGTTTCACAACAAGATCTACATAAAAACGAAAGGGGAGAAGGGAAACCTACCTCTGAGCATCGGCAATGCTCCCTACACGAGTCTCCCGGTGCTCCACGTCTGGAGGGTCTGGTACCAATCCCACTGACGGGCTCGAGTCTGAAGTGTCCTCCGGCCCAGTCAAAGCCATCGGAACATCGGGAGGTTTCGAGGGTAGGATTTCAGGGAGGCCTTCCCTTGTTCCTAGTTTCTCTACCCCTTCAATGCTTTGAGGTCTCGCCCTTGTGCCCAGAATCGGGTCCTCGATGAGCTGGCTATCACAGACCATCTCAAAATGAGACGGGATTGCAACTGCTACATTTCTCTCCGTGAGCGTGGGTTGTAGTTGAAGCGGGAGAGTCAGGTCAGATTCCTGTGCCGGGCTCCCGCTAGCCTGTTCCGTTTCCTCCCGTAATTGGTGGGTATTAATAACTACTTTCCCCTTCAAGCCCTGTGTGGGCTTTCTGGATTTTTCAGCAGGCCTAGACTTGCCTACCTTGGGCTTCGTTGATCCTGGTCCACCTAAATTGGACAATAGAAACCTTTATTCATGCCCATCCAATTGCTCCTTGGGAATAATGACATTCGGACGAAACAACTCATCTCTACCCGTACCAAAAGAAACTAGAGCAGCAAATCTCAAGCCTCCCTTCGCTATCTCTTCACATGATCCACTCACTACGTTATGGACCTATCCCTTCAAGCTAGAGCGTGGGCAACGTCTTTGCACATTTGTCTATGGCCCATAGTCGTTGCCCGTCGCTTCTCCCGATCGCCCCGCCGCTGTCTCCAACGTCTCTCCGTAAGTCGTCTCGCCTTCTCCAATATTGGGCGCCGGTGGAGTAGCTACGCCCAATGCGGTTGGCTTTCGGGAACAAGGGCTAGGGAAATGACCCACGATGCCGCAGGTGTAACACACTTGGGGAAGTGCTTCATACGTTATCAACAGCGTTCCTCGGTCAAGATCTACACTAGATTTCAGCAGGGCGTGTAAGTCATCAAAACATAACAAGAATTTATAACACCTAAAAGAAATGGATAGGACTAGAGGTACAACTTCTAAGACGGTGCGTTGTTAATGGATATGAGGAGAAAGGAATAGATAAGCAATACAAACCACTACATGTTAATATATTATTATTAGATGAACACTATTTTTATATTTGAAATTAAGGCATTACTTCATTCCTTGCCATTGTGAAAGGAATGTAAGTCATTCCACTAAAACAAATGTGTTAATGGCATGATAGAAGTGTCATGCATGTGACAAGATTTGTCATGCGCATGACAGAAGTGTCACAAACATGACAGGTTCGTTTTTCTTTTAGCAAAACAATATTTTAGATGATTAAATTATATTTTGAAGACATAATGTGACTGATGATTTGTTGATGCAAGTAAATGCTTAATTTTTCTTCAAGAGTTATTGGAAAGGAAATATCGTAATATACTTAATTTTAAACATTCCGCTATCATAAGTGAGGTGCATAATTAAATATAATTAATTAAAGTTTGACATAAAACAAAATTTTAACTAATTTTTATTTCTTAAGTTTTTTAACAAACTAACCACCATCAATTGTAATGGTAATTATTTATTTATCCTAACTAAGCATTATAATTATAATGATTATATTCATTTTCATTATTCACTATATTTATTATAAATTATATTACCATTGCCCCGAGTGAATCAAACACCTCTTAATTTCACTAGCCTCTTTGTAGAATTTTAAAAAAGGTATGGGTACTATATGCAATGTTATGAATATATTGGTAACGGTGTCGCGTTGGTTCTAATATAATTTGGTACCGGTATAAGTTAATAATGAGTATCGTTTTGAGCAATTTTTTTAAAATTATAAAGTAGTTTTTGAAAATTTTTAAAATTGTAAAAGGTTCATCAATATATTGTGTCATATAAATTATTTGTTATATTTCAAATTCTATTAGGATAATTAAACTTTGATTATTATTAATTATAACAAAGAATTTAATTGGAATTTTCAAAGAATTAGTATTTTCAAATTAAAAATAATTACTTATCATAAAATAAAAAAGAAGACTTAGTACTCAATTAATAAAATTAAAATTTTAGTACTAAATTAAAAATAACAAATGCCGGCACTTGTATTCCTCTTCAAAGAAAATCTGGCAAAGACCATAGGACTCACAATAACGTACATTAGATCATTATCTAGTCAAGTGTTGCAAGTCAAAATACAACTAACACGAATACCTAGGTGCAGCGGATTCAGTTTATATATATATATAAAAGAACTGAATGAATTTCTTTTCAGAAAGTTTACAAGTACATTGAAGGAAAAATGTCAAGAATATTTGATATATACGTCCTTTTTTATTTTTTTATTTTTTGAAGAAATAAAATTGTATTGAACGTTCAAGGCATGCAAAAGTACAACAGAATTGCAACAAGAAGTTAAGCATACTCCTTTAGTCGGAGTTGTTAAAAATGAATAACTAAGCTGAATCATAGAATGAAATTTAGCTTTTTACAATAGTGAGTCAAATTACAACTTCCAAGTGTTGCTGATGTAGTTCGTGTCCTCAAATTTGTCTATAAATAGGTTGATATGAAGTCTAATGAAGTGTTTAGTTAAGAAGAATGACTATTCCATTCTTCGTCTAATCCTAATAACAGGTTGTTATTTTGTTTGGTTGAAAAAATTATACGGAATATATAATTATAAGGTTTAAGTATTTTTGAATTTGCAAAATATCTAAAGACAGCTCTCCCTTGTCTTTAACTATTTTTGGAATGGTAGTAGTGAATAATAATAATAATAATAATAATAATAATAATAATAATAAGAAGAAGAAGAAGAAGAAGAAGAAATTAATAATAATAATAAGAATGTAGTCTGTAGGGATATAATATATTTAATCTTTTTGTTAGTTTTTTTTATTATTTTAAATTAATATTTTCAAATACATACATTATCGTTAGAAAATTTTAGGAATAAGTCAAAATAAATAATACACACTTCATTACATTTCTCGTATATTCTATTTCTAAAATTAACTATTCTATCCCCTGTCTACTCCTTGTTTTGTTCTGCATCATAAACATATATTTTTTTCCTTTCGTCCGAAATGAGCGCTACAATAAATGACAATACAATACAAAAACACCATCTCATAGTGCTGCTTTCATGTCTGACGGTAGAACACCACTCAGTTATTCCATTCCAGTTGTTTGAGACATTAGAAAGTAGGGATGGCATTTGGGCCTAGTCCTAGTTAGCTCGAAATTAATGGGTCAAATCCTGACCTTAACTTATTGTCATCCATGTTGAAAACATTGGAATAAGTGAAGTAAGTAATTCTAGCTATCCTTGGACCTTGGTGAAGTCACACTGAAAGAAAAGATGTTGCACGTTTTCTTCAGCCTTCTTACACAGAACGCACCAGTTGGGAGCTTGCAGGTATTTGCAAATCCTATCAATTGTGGGAAGATTGCATTTTATGGCCATCCACAGAATTGTGGATGCTCAGGGGTTAAGATGTTTGTACCATACTACTTTGGTCCGAGGAATGAGGTCTGAATTGTTTCTCGAGGATCTTCTACATATATATCATGGAAAGATAAAAAATGAAAATGAAAGTAATAAAGCAGTATCAAAATAAGTTTCAATCATGATCCTTGTGAGTGAAGGATATATGGAGGGAGTAACACGAGAGTTAAAAGATTCTTCGTAGTACTCTAGAAAAATAAAATATTCAAAAATTATCTAAATTAAACAAGCTTGATATTTGCGGTTTGAATCTAAGTTCGATTAGGTTTCCAATCCAATTGTTCTCAAGCCATGTCCAATTATTATTATTTTTAATTTAAATTTTGAAAACAACTTTAATTTATTCAAAATGATATCGTTTTATACCAGGTTAGACCAAGCAAACTAAGCTCGAATCTAATTTATTTTAAAAAATAGTCCAAATTTGATCCAAAATTCAATCAACTTAAATTGAAATAGTTGATTTTGAGTTCATCCCTAATAATAAGGGAAAATATATCATGTATCTATATATATTAAGATTGCATATCTAACATAAAAACCAATAATCTTTAGATATGCAAGATTACTTTAGTTAAAAATGATATTATTTTTAATAAATTATTAAAATGGATTTAAAACGTAAATCTTGAGTTGCATATCATTTCATTGTTTAGAGGAGTAATTGAAGATTGACCTTTTTATAAGCATGTAAGTAATTTATTAAAATATTTTAGTCACTTTTTAATAAAAGTTTCAAATTATTAAATCTTTTTGGTAAGATAATAATTGTAAATAATTTAATTAAAGAAAAAGAAACATGTAAACAATATCAAAGAATCTAACTTTTTCACTACACATCTTCTTAGGTTACTTCTTTACAATTTAGCTTTGATCCTTTCACCAATAATATTAATTGTTGAGCTACTCTTTTTTCCTTTTCCATACATACAATTGAATAAGATCCTGACTTATCAAAGATATTATAGATTTTTCCTTTTATACAATGAAATAAGATCTTGTCTTATCAGATATTGATATTAGGTTTTTAGATGGCGATAACCTTATACGAGTTTGTATATAAAACAAATTTTCGTTTTAATCGTTTAGTTAATAATATCAATGTAATTATATTTTTATCACTCATATTAGATAAAATTTAAAAGATAAATTATTTTTAATTAAATAAGTTTATTTTAATCTCTTATATAATATTTATTAATAAATTATTTTATTTTATTAAAATAAATAACTTATAAATTAGTATTTATTTTAATATGTTTTATTTATTAAATTAAATTTTATTTGAGACTCATATATTTTAAAGATATTTTAATTTGTAATAAATTTAATAATTATTAATTAAAAATTTAAAAGTTAATCACTTGTATCATGATGAGCTATTTTACTAATTTTAATAACACTTCAAATGCACTGAAACAAAGAGAAGATTATAAGAGATATAAAGAATTGAAAGATGAGGCGTGACTCAAGAGGAAAGGATCAAGTTTTTGGCAAGTATTGACTACATTAGCAATTATTTAATACATGTCTAGCCCGTATGCAAAATGGTGCAGAGGGTCGAAGAAACGTAGTTGGAAGGCATACCAAATGATCCAATCCACCACAAGAGGCCTCTAGGAGAAGCACTGTCATACATCACATGGAGGCACAATTCATTCCCTAAGCGATAATCAAATGGCATATGCATCTATTTCATGCAAAATATATGTTTTCTATCTTTTCTCAATCAACTACGCATGAAATAGATGTTTTCTATCTTTTCTGAATCTACTACTACATGCAGGAAAGGAACAAAGTTCTTTTCCAGCTTTCTACAAGATGTTTCTTAAGCAATCACAAAGAGCAATTCAAGATGTACTTCACATCAACGTATAGTGCAGAAGTAACCCATGCTTAAAATTGGCTCCTGTTTATAAATTGTTGGAATCAAAGTCTAACATCAAAGTAGCATGATAATATGCTTGACTTATAACAAAGAAGATTAAAACCTTCAGACACACGGGAGATACCAAAACAGGCATCACTTAACACACAAATCCCTTTCTTAAAGATACTATCAAGGTATCCATTAGGCCCCAGAGAAGAAATGGGCTTTGAATGCATCGTTGAAACTTTAGATGAGGATCTTTGTCAATGTTATCTCATCACCTTTGAGGGGCCTAGATCAACAGGATGATTTATGGAGGGAAAGTAGACTGCCCATCATGTGTATCATCCCACTTCACTAAAGACTAGGAACTAACTTAAATGATCTTCAATAGTCAGAATTAACATTACTAATTCAGATGTTTCAGTGAAAAGAAATCCATTGCCTTCATTAGCACAGACAATGTTTTCTAAAATGCAGATCCTCAGTTTCCATTTTAAGTCTTCTATTGAGTATAAGTATACCATGGAGCAGAAAGATCAATGCAGAATGAAGCAAGAGGAAGTTGCTCACGAGATAAACCACGAAGCAAAGCTACAATAACTGAAACAGAAGCCCGAGGAGAAATGAATGTACTATATACACATCAACTATGCCCTGCAAGGAACTTATGCCAATCAGTCGGCAAAAAGAATGCAATGCAAGACAAAATTTCTCCTTTTATCAAGAAAAGTTTAACAAGTCCAGAATAATGTGTTGAAAAGATAACCCCATATATAGAAACTTTTGGGAGTTGTAATTCACCAGGAGGAGGTCTTCTTCCTTGAAGATGAATGGTAACTGAGATACCACCTCACAAACTTCTTGATCCCTGTCTCCAAATCTATAGTAGGCTTATATCCAAGATCCCTCTGAGCCAAACTAATATTGGCATGAGTAAACTCAACATCCCCATTTCGGGGCAAAGGCAACACTTTCTTCTTAGCCTTCACTTTCAAAACCTTCTCCAATATACTCACAAGTTTAGCAACAGGAACAGGTGATGTATTCCCCAGATTGTACAACCGAAACTGCGCCTCACCCCTCTTCTTCCCTCCACTGCCAGTACTCTTCTTGGCCGTGTCTAACGCCGCCAAACAGCCCTTCACAATATCATCAATGTAGGTAAAATCCCTTGCTACACTCTTCCGATCAGCAGTCTCAAAGATCCCAATTTCCTTTCCCTTGATAATATTCTTGGTGAAAAAGAAATAAGCCATATCAGGCCTGCCCCAAGGTCCATATACTGTAAAAAACCGCAATCCAGTAATCGAAAGACCGTAAATATGATTATAAGTATGAGCAATTGCTTCACCAGCCTTCTTTGTGGCGGCGTACAAGCTCGCAGGCTGATCAGTCCTATCCTTCTCTGAGAATGGAACCTTTGAATTCAAGCCATAAACAGAACTAGAAGACGCCCACACAATAACGGGTTGTGGATTCACCGATTTGCACACCTCAAGCAAATTCACAAAGCCCGCAATGTTACTATCGACATAAGACCTCGGATTCTGCATTGCGTAACGCACCCCAGCTTGTGCAGCGAGGTGCATTACATGCGTAATAAAGACAGTTTCAAAGAGTTTCTTCAACAACTCTGTGTCATTGATGTCTCCTTCAACAATAAAAACCCCAGATCGTTCCAAAATCTGCTGACGAGCTCTCTTGAGGCTGGTGGCATAGTATTTGTTGAAATTGTCGAGACCCAGAACCCCATCGCCACGGCGTTTCAGAGCGAGCGACACGTGGGTTCCAACGAAGCCGGCGGCGCCTGTGACGAGGACGGTGATGCCGGGCTCCGCCTTGGGGGTAGCCGATTTCAGGACCTTCTTCTCCCAGTAGCGGCCTCCGGGGAGGCTGTTGCGGCGACCGGCCCGCGAAGGTTGAGAAACACGGTAAACGAAGAAGACGAGAAAGATAAACAAGAGGCAGTATAGAGTTAGTTTGGAGAAAGATGGGTATGACCTCAGAGGGCGATTGTATGAGTAGAAGTAAGGTGGGGATTTTTCCGGCTTGAACTTGCCTGGAGTCGACGGCGGCGTGGTGGACATCGCTGAAATGTGGGATCACCGTCGACGGTGGTACGGGGAGGTTGTTGGGATGTTGAGTAAAATTTGCTGATTTTTATGTTTTTGTCGGGGTTTAGTGGTTTTCGTCAAATGCGGAAGTGTTTATAAGGTAGTAGTTCGTAAGTCTTCAAGAGCTTATCAGAAAGCAACAAAAACAATTTTTTAAAAAAGAGCACAAAGTCTTGAAATTCACAGAATTTCAAATTACATGAGATGCATATTTATTATTTATACCATCATCTTGAAATTATAAAATTCCAATCCCTGGATTGTTGTTGTTTACTGAGTTTGGGCAACCGTTTTGTTTTTTGTTTTTCTCCACGGAACGGTGTCTTGTTTTCTAATTTAAGTTATCTTGAAAGTTAACAACAGACATCTACTAAATTCAGTGCATGATGAACCATTCTAATCATTAGGGATTAGTTTTAATACTTACTTTCGCTATATTTATTTTCATTCTTATCATTCCCTCCTGTTCAAAGTAAAAGTTGTTTTTGAGAAATTTTAATTATTCAAAATAAGTATCGTTCACGATTTTTATGTATATTTATAATTTTATTTCCAAAATTACCCTTTAATTTCTCTCACATCCTAATTACACAGATTACATTTTCAAGACAGTTCAACATCTAATTAATAAGGGTATATCAAATATTTCATTAACTTTTTTAATAAGTATGCATCTCTCTAAAACTACTTTTATTTTAAATAGGAGAGTACTGTTCTCCCGTGTTGCTCCTTATTCAGACAATCTCTCCCCTCTTTAGTTTTTTTCTTTTTCTGAAAATTCTCTCCTATTATATATTTTCTTAAAATATTATTACTCGTGAAAGTGTTTTAATATATTAGTTACTTTATATTTTTTTAATTATTTGAGAGTCAAGTTGCCGGAGAAAAGTTCAATATTCAGATACTTCCCAGCTTGAGTTTTTTAAATTAGATGCTTCCATTTGTGTACATTCCCCTTATAATGGATACGACCCGCGAAATCCTCTCCCCACAAGACCGTGACATTTTAATACTTAACCCAAACCACGGCCACAAATGACGCTTGTCCAGAGTTGAGATTGCAGAACAAAAACAAACATAAGGTAGGAGCTTTTCGTACACAAAGCTGAAGAGCGGGGCTGGGTCACTGCATTATTCAAGTAAAACTTGTTATTAAACATTTTCACACGTAAACATCTGAGGTTGTAAAAGGGACACTCTAGGCAAGACAACTGATTTAGCAACTAAAAGATTGGTTGCCTTTGTCAATTTCGTCATGCTCTTGAAAGACAAACCACCGAGTTTGTGATACCGGCATCAAGGAGACAAGGACACGTTGATACCGTGTCTTAGATATGAGCACGGTGCAGGCTGAACTGAATGGTCCCTTCCCTTGTTGCCCACTTGATCTTTTGTTTTTATTATCTTCTCGGGGGTAGAAAGATAGTTTCACGAGACGCAATCGATCAATCTCATTATTGGAATTTCGTTATTTTTATTTATTTATTAAACCCAAAAGTAATTAGTGTTAAGTTAGTGTCTGTGGTTGTTATCTCCTTTTTGGTAGATTAGTATTAACTATTTGTACATCAATCAGAAATTCCACAATAAAATTTTTCTCCCAAGATTTTATCACGGTATCAAAGCAAGTTTTCTACTGAAGCCTCTCGCGCCATCGCGTCGCTGCAAAGCCACGTTCCTGTGGTGACTGAATTTGTCTCGGACAGATTTAGGGAGACGAAGTGTTCTTTGCACTGAATTTCGAGGAACTGAGTCTGTTTTTGGGCAGACTGAAAGGGACAAGTAGTGTTGTTTTCTACTTGGATCGATTGTTCACACATTATAAGAAAATTAGCGACCAAAATTATCGACAAAAAAAATCGTTGCAAATTATTGACAGAAATCAATTTTCGTTGGTAACAAAGTCTAAAAAAAATTTTAGCGACAATAGTAATATTCGTTGGTAAATATGAAGGGAAATTATCCCGAAAAAATTTCCGACGGATTTTAACGATAGTATAAAATGCCCGTCGGTAAAGAAAATGAGAATTGTTGGCGAAATAAAGAAGTTTTGAATTTACTGACAAAAAAATTTATGTCGGTAAATTTTCAAAGTAAACGTCGTCGTCTACTTGGACTTTAGTTTTTTAAATAAAACGAAAACGATGTCATTTGATGTTAACTTACCCGAAAGCCTCCTTCCCCCTGCGTCGTCTTCTTTGTTGTTCCTCTCTCCCCTACGTTTTCGCGAACTCTTCTGCTCGTCGGCGTTTGTCTTCTCCGGCCACTGTCATTGTGTCCTTCGACGTAGGTATTCTTGCAACCTTTCATCTTTATTATTTCAACATGTGCTGGATGTATTTGGGTATTTAATAACATTCGTTTATTTAGGTATTCTGTGATTGGAAAACGATTTTAATGTATAAATGTTAGTGATAAAAGGGACAAGATGTGATTTTGGTTGTGATGTTGAGATGAATTTATGATACATATAAGGTGTTTAATGAAATGTCTATTATATTGATGTTTATTGTATGAGAGTGTTCTACGTAATTTAAATTGATAGAAATATATTCCTTTAATTGATGGGAGTGTTATAACTTTGATACAAGTCTCTATAATGAAAAAAATGAATCATTCCTACATTGAAAAAATGAATCATTCCTACATTGAAAAATGAATCTTCATCTTAATGATTCCTAAATTTCTTTATATTGTGTTAAATCTATTTTAATCTCTTTCACACCTCTCCTAACCTCTATAGAACCTTTTAGAGTCTCTTACATACCTAGCTGGTATCTGTAGTATAAAAGGAGTAAGCAATAAGGTGGACTGATGGCATTGCACTCGAAATAATTGTGAAGTTAGAACAAGAACAAACTATATCCAATGAAATGGAGAGTGATTACAAATAGAGATGGGCATATAAAATGGTAGATGGAGATGATACACATATAGTACACTTAGGGAGGGAGATCATAAACAATTATAGGGTATGAGAGTTATATGGGTACCCATACACCTATGCCATTAATATCATTTTCAATGTCAAGAAACAACCAAAGGATAATGCCTTTAGCTAATCACAAAAGAGAAAGGTTCATGAAGTTTTATAAGAACTTACTGTAGCTAATTAAGAGATCAAAATTTTGGCCACCTTATAATTATGAAGAGATTCAACCACTTAAAGAAAGGATAACACATGTTGGGATAAAGAAAAATAAGAGAAAAATGAAAACAAAAAAGTGAAGAAAAAAAATCGCTTTAACTTTTATGAAAAGAAAATAAAGACATGACAGGAAAAGCTATAAAAAGAAAGACAATACTTTATCTCTTACGAACCAAGTTGGAGATGATGTTAGAATATAAAAAAATGTATTAAGTTTTTGCCTGTATATCTATTAAAACTATTTTATGAATATAATAGAACAATACATCAATATAACCTACTTTATAGCCTCAAATTTTAGTATTCAATCAAATTTTAGTATGTCACTCTCCATTTCATTGGATATAGTTTGTTCTTGTTATAAAAGAAAAGTAACTATAAAGTACTAATCTAAGAATGAAAGTTTGGGGATTGATTGCAAGATAGGCAAGGTGTTAGGCACCTAATCATGCTCATCTAAATAATTACCTGGGCTTATGACAAATTTTACAGATATAGGGAAAGATTCAAAGAAGAAAAGTAAGATTGGTAGGATAAAATGTAAGATAATTTGTTATACCTTTGATAACTTAAATTGTATAATTTAATTTGTTATTACATAATTGATTAATTGTTGACGAAAGACTAGTTTTATAAAGGTTTAAAGAGTATTCAAATTATTAGGGTTAATTTTGATTATTATAATTGATAATACTTTTTCTTAATTATATATATTTAAAATTTTGATATATAAATAATAAAGAGAATTCACACACTTTTTTTTATTTTTGAATAATTTACCCTTCTTTTTATATTGTTTTAAGTCAAATTCTCTTAACAATAGTCGTGTTGATTATCAAAATGAAAATTATAATTGAAATATTCTATAATATTCTGTATGGTTTTACGGATAGTTTAAACTAAGCAAGTCAAGATTGGTTTGGTCTAGCAATATTTTTAACATTACTCCCGCTAAAAGTCCACATATTTCTATTTCAAAATAAATAATATTATTTTTTTGATTTGCTTTCTTTAATATATTAAAAATATAACAAAACTATTGAACAAGTGTATTATATTAAATACGAAATATTTTTTCGCAAGCCATATATTGTTTTGAAGAATGTCGCTCATCCTTCTTCTTTGTAGTCTGGAGTTGTCCGTCCATCCAATTAAGTCGTCCAACTAATGTCTACCATATGTATTGCTTTAATAATACGATTATGATGCATTTAGGTTTTGTGTGAATGCAAAGGAGGTCTTGATTTTATGTTGTTGTTTAGAATATTCTTATAATTATTGATGAATTTTTATGTTCTTCTTTAATAGTTTAAGTGTTTACTATATGTGGAATGAGTTTGAGATCACGTGGATGATTTGAGGCATAACTAAGTTCTTAGGACAATATATAGGTTGGAAACCCGTGATGCAGTTCTCGTGAGGCTTATCAGTGAAAAATTTCATAAGCTTAGGGGTCACAGCAAGAACTTGCTTTCTTAATTCACAGGTGTAAATAATGCCACATACCACAGTATTGAAATCAATTGTAGGTGATTAATTCAAACATAAATGCTTTAACTTCAATGTGATTAATTCAAACTTAGTATTAAATCAAAAAAATTCATATGTTTAATAGATAATACAGTTCTTTGCATAATAAACCCCTAGGACGGTATATAGGTTGGAAACTCATTATGTAGCTCCTGTGAGGCTTATCGGTGAAAAATTTCACGAGCCTAGGAGTCACAATGAGAACTTGCTTTCTTGATTCATAGGTGTAAATAATACCACGTACTATAGTACTGACATCAATTGTAGGTAATTAATTTGATTGATTAATACTTAGGGGAGTTGGGTAAAGTTTGGATGTTCTATAAACTTAGGGGACATGAAAGATACTAACTATCAAATCACTTTTTTAAATTAACAGTTTTGCAGAAATGAGTAATGTTAATATATCTTGGATGTATAAACGATTAACACCTGATGGTTTCATTAATTCTGAGTTTGTTGAGGGAGTTGAAGCTTTTATTTATTATGTGTGTTCTCAACCTGCATATATGGATGGCCTAAAGATCAGATGTCTATGTAAAAAGTACAAACATATTCGTTTCCTTCCTATTGATGAAGTGAATGGTCATTTACTAAGAAAAAGGTTTGGTCCAAATTATTTTGAGTAGACACGACATGGGGAGCCATTGATTTGTAGATCCTCAAGGGGTAATGAAGTAAACTCATCAGTAAATGTAGATGAGTATGAAGGGGGTTGGATTTAGAACAAATAATGTGGGTGCAATTAAAAATCCTTACACACAAATGGTTTATGATACAGTCGGTTATATCTTTCAAAAAAATATAGAAAATCTTGAAGAAGAACCAAACCTACATGCAAAATAATTTTTTAACTTACTACACTCAGCTGACAAAGAATTATTGCCAAATTATGAGACAATGACTCAATTGTCTTCAATTGCTCGAATATTGAACATAAAGTCTGAAGGGTATATTTTCTGATCGTAGTTTTGATAAAATTCTTGGATGGTATAATTAATCATGGCCTCCTGATTATACAATGGTTGATAGTTTTTATAATATGAAGAAACTTATTAGGGGTCTTGGTTTGTCTGTTGAAAAAATTGATTGGAGCAAATTAAGATGTATGTTGTATTGGGAAGATAATATAGAATTACAAGAGTGCAAATTTTATGATCAATCTAGGTTTTAGCCTAGAAAGCGTTTTATGAAACATAAATTAGTACCTTGAAAGCGAAAGTATTATTTCCTGCTAACTCCGAGTCTTTGAAGACTATATGCTTCTGATGTTACTGCATCTCACATAAGATGGCATAATGAACACGAAAAGGAAGATGGAATAATGAGTCATCCATCGGATGCACTGGCATGGAAACATTTTAATAATACCCATTATGAGTTTGTAGCTGAAAGTCGAAATGCTAGGTTGAGATTATCGACAGATGGATTCCAACCTTTTGGTCAATCCAGCCAACAATATTCATCATGCCCAATCATAAATACTCCTTATAATTTTCCTCCATGGATGTGTATGCATGAGGCATATATGTTCTTAACAGTGATTGTGTCAGGGTCTACAAATCCAAAGCATAAAATTGAAGTATTCTTACAACTATTGATATCTGAATTGCAACATTTTTGGGAATATGGTGTGGAGTGATGGGTGTCGAATCTACCAAAAATAATTCTCAAACACCAAACGAAAATAAATTGTGCACAATGGTAAATGGGGTCGATCCACAGAGAATGGAATAATTGATTCTATTCAAATGCCAAAGAACGTATGAAATTAATTAAAAAGGGGGTTTTGGAGTTTTCTACTGAAACTACTAATTAATCTAACCACTAATAAATTATTAACGCAATTAAAACTGAACAAAAT
>JANIPN010000218.1:58657778-58669486 GCA_027478595.1 Erythroxylum anguifugum
AAATTGTAATTACTATATAACGGGTAAACGGGTATGGGGGTGGTATCTCCATACCCCCCTAATACCCGACGGGTATTTTTGTTAACCCCCATACCCGCCCCACGGGTAAAAATCTGCTCTCCATACCCGCCATCGTTCGGGTAATTTTATCGAGTACCCATCGAGTTCGGGTACAATTGCCATCCCTAGCCAACAGCCCCCTCCTTTTGGTGTATTGCGTTGAAGTCTCTTGGAGCTGTAGTCTTGCATGCGTGGTGGTCCCCTTTGCTCACAAGTTCACGCCTACATGCTTCAGCTGTCTTCTTATTTTTCCTAAGCCTCTAACGCAGCCGCCCCTCCCCTATGTGTTGGTGTATATGGTGGGTCATCTCCAAGCTCACCAAACTCATCCCACTTGAGTTTTTCTTCCCTCTAGTGTGTCTTTTTCTGCCAATGTCTCCCTCTTCGTCCTGGTGGGTCATGCATCTCATAGTCATTTTCGTTGCTGTCCACTTAATTGTTTCAAGCCTTCAACGTTTTCTCCCACTCATCAGCTGCCTTCATTTGTCTTTCTTGGAGCTTGCGTGATAGATGGAAGCTTGGAATGTCAAGTTTGGTGGCTGAATGGAATGTGAGCTGGAAAATCAAGGATGGAGGCTACATGGGCTGGTTAGAATGGATCTTTCAAGGTCAAATTCAATAGTGCATAAAAAATACATGGCAATGATTTAGGAGCTCAAAATTTATCAGTATCTTCATCTTTGAGTTAGCTTCGATACGAGACTTGAATCACGGGATTCCGCCATCTGAGTCAAAAATTATGTCTGAAACATCGTCGATAGGTCATTCTGGCGCTCCAACATATGACGTGAATTTTCGTTAATTTTTTACTCTTAAATTCCAGATCTAAAAAATCTGCAATTGGTCCCAAAAAATCCATCAATGAGTCTAGAATTTACGTATAAAGTTTTAGAATTTTTGGCTTAACCAATCTCGAGATAAAAATCTCACAATGACTAGAGGTCAAGTTTGCCGGCAACTCAAAAACAATGCAATTCAAGTCTATTTGTATCATTTATGCATTTTACATTAATGGACCTCAAATAATGCTAAAACATAATAAACCAGCCATAGATAAACATAAAATGAATGTAAATGACTATGAATTAAGTCCTAAACATATGTGAAAATATGAGTTTATCACCAAGTCTCCCTTAACTCCGTCACCTTTGCCAAACCCAAGCTCACCTCCATCAACTAATAGAAAATTAGTAGTAGGTTGGGAAGTTAGTTTCGGGCTTTCAATGAGAGGAAATACACCTTCATGAAAAACAACACCGCGAGAGTAGAAAAAGACATGGAGCTCAAGATCAAATAATTTCCAAGCCTTCTTAGTGTGAGGATAACCAACAAAATACACCTTCAACTCTTAGGGGCAAACTTATCTCCTTCTTTATGATACGCATAACACAAGCATCCAAACACGTGCAAATTATCATATGAAGAACGAGTATCGAATAGCAATTCAAAGGCGATTTTCCTTCTAGCATAACGGTTGGAGTTCAGTTTATCAAGTAGACTGTCGTCAAAACACATTCCCCCAAAACTTAATAAGAAAATTTGCTTGAAAATGAAACGCCCTAGCAATTTCCAAAATAGTTTGGTGTCGACACTACTCGCCCATTCTGTTGTAGAGTATCGACACAAATGGTTTCATGAATTATGCCCTTTTTAGTGTAAAAATTTTTCACAGGGGTCGAACAAAATTCCCCTCCATTATCGCTCCTAATTCGCTTCACATGTTTTTTAAATTGTGTTTCAACCATCTCAAAAAAATCTACCAAATACTTGCTAGCTTCACTTTTCTCAATAAGCAAATGCGCCCAAATACACCAACTATAATCATCAACAATAGTCAAAAAATAGCGAGCACTACAACTAGCATATTTTCTATAAGCACCCCACAAGTCACAATGTATAAGATCAAAAATATCCGTAACACGATTATTATTAGAAGGAAACAAAGTGCGAGTGGTATGTTGTTGTTTCGTGATATCCAATCTGCCATTCATATTCCAACTAACTCAATCTTCCATGAGTGAACCAAACACATAGAGATCGATTGTCATTTTGTTCGCGAACACGTTCAAACAAATGTTGATGAGACTCGTCATATCTGGACCGATTTATAGCCTACAAACTTATTCACCAAGGCTCTTGGACGTGCTCAATTTCATACTTTTCTTGGCAAGTTGAACGTTTACGATCTTCGTGCGTCAACTTGAGAGGATGTATTGTAATTTCGTTATTTTTATTTATTTATTAGGCCCAATTGTAATTATTGATTAGCTACTAGTCAGCATTGCCATTTCCTTTGTTGGGTTTTTACTGGTTTACGATCTTCGTGCGTCAACTTGAGAGGATGTATTGTAATTTCGTTATTTTTATTTATTTATTAGGCCCAATTGTAATTATTGATTAGCTACTAGTCAGCATTGCCATTTTCTTTGTTGGGTTTTTACTGCTTTACTGCTTATTGTTGAACACTAGAACTTGACAGATTTGTAATCTTTGCAGGAACGGGAATGCAGAAAATAAGAAGATCAATATTTTACTTGGTTCGATAGTCAAAACTATCTACATCCAAGGTTCCCATTTAATAGTGGTGGAAAGATTCACTAACAAAGAAGAAATGGGTTACAGAGTTGAGTGATTGTACTGAATCACTTGCAAGAGGCTTTCACTCTCCTAGTACTCAATGGAAAGTACTCTAGCTAACTCTCAAACCATTCTTTTTACTCACTCTTCTTCCACTGTCGAAAATTGAATACAAAAAAGACTAAAGATATAAGAAGCTTTTCTCTGTGTGTGTTGTTTCTCTGAAACATATACTCTGCTTTTTATAGCTGAAGATGAAGAATGAGGCTTCCGAATGTAACTTGCTTGAATTAGAAACAACTCTATGTGCCTCCCACGTGATCTTTTAATGAGATATCCTTATGCTGTGTGTTTTTTGTATCTGCCTTTTAACTTGCTTTAGTGTCTACCGCTGCTGTATTTGTTTGTAGTCTCTGACTAAATGTAAAAACGATGATGCTTAGAGTTTAACACTTCAGACAATACGAAGGGCTTTGGTCTCCACGTGTTTTAAGCTTAAGGCAAACGATGCCAATATTACTGTCTTATTCTCAGTTATTTATTTTGCGAGACTCACATAAATAAATGACTGAGATTTATTGGACACAATAAGATACTATAATATTTGACAGAAGATCTGAACTCTTTGAATGTCCAGATCTTCTGTCCAATATTACTCTGTCTTATTTTGTCTAATGAAATCTCAGCTATTTATTTTACAAGACCTATGTGAGACCTATATAAATAAATACCTAAAATTTATTGGACACAATAAGACCCTATAATATTAGACAGAAGATCTGCACTTATGCTTTGATTCTTTTTGTCTCTGTCTTGAAGTTGTCACGTGTAGGTGTGTAATTTCAATCATTTTTTTGTCTGTCTTGAACAAGCTTCGATAATCTCTCATCTTCTCTCTTCGTATTTCTTCAGACATTCACACACTTTACACATACTTCCGTTCTTCAATCTCCTTTTGTATTATATGCATCTGGGTGAGGGTTGTTGGAGTATACATGATCTCCATCGCATCCTTTTTGGTAGATTAGTATATAACATCCCATTATACCTATTTGTACATAATCAAATCCGACAACTTTTTTTTCCCAAAATTTTATCACTCGTCACTCTCTCCCGCAAAAGCCTACAGTTTGGAAGGGATTTTCAGCTTTCAACGTGGTAGTTACAATGAAAGCTACTTCTTCAACCCTTCGTTGTGCCTTCATATTCTTCACAGCTCTGTTTCTTTTATTCCTTTTATGGCACCCTCTAAACAACTCAGACATCTTCCATACCTCTTCCAAGAACCGTATTCGTACCAAGTTCAGTTCAGTTTTAGAGCATGGATTCCACAAATCTAAAAACCACTTGAAAGACAACCCAAGACACCCACTAGACCCTCTTACCGTACAAGAAATCAACAAGGTTCGGACGGTTCTCTCATCGTACGAGCCGTTTTTGTCTAACTTCCCAGCTCTTCACTCAGTATCTCTTGAGGAACCAGACAAGGACAAGGTTCTTGGCTGGAGAAAAGGTCATCCACTTCTTCCTAGGAAAGCTTTTGTGATTGCATTATTGAATGGCCAATCCCACGTCCTCTCCGTGGACTTGGATTTGGGCGGAGTCGCTAGTCACATCATTAACCCAACTTCAGGCTACCCAATGGTGTCCATGACCGATCTTTCCACGGCGGTAAGGGTGGCACTCTCTCATCAACAACTGAACATATCCGCCGCCCGAAGGGGACTCTCGTTATCGGAGTTGACGTGTGTCACGCCGTCTCCGGGATGGTATGGGCCCGGTGAAGAGGTTAGGAGAATCATTAAGGTCCAATGCTTCTTGAGCCAAGGTACAACGAATTACTACATGAGACCAGTGGAGGGGCTAACCTTAACAGTGGATATTGACAAAAAGGAAGTCGTGAAGTTTACTGACACAGGCTTCGGAATTCCGGTTCCGAGAGCTACTTACACCGAGTATCGTTACGAGGCTCAAGACAAGCAACCAGAAATGGAGCCCATCAATCCAATATCGTTGGAGCAACCGAAAGGTCCAAGCTTTACTGTTGAAGATGGACATATAGTGAAATGGGCAAACTGGGTGTTCCATTTAAAGCCCGACCAACGAGCAGGCATGGTGATATCACGTGCCACTGTAAGGGACTCGGAGACTGGTGAGCTTAGGAGTGTGTTGTATAAAGGGTTCGCTTCAGAATTGTTCGTACCATACATGGACCCTGACGAAAACTGGTACTTTAAGACATATATGGATGCTGGTGAATATGGTTTGGGGATAACAGCAATGCCACTGGTGCCTCTAAATGATTGTCCAAGAAACTCGTATTATATGGATGGGACATTTGTGTCGTCGGACGGAAAGTATTTTCTGCAGCCAAACATGATTTGTTTGTTCGAACGGTACGCTGGTGATGCTAGTTGGCGTCACTCTGAGATCCCTGTTATTGGTTTTAAGGTAGGCGATTTACTTGATGACTTCTTATGGACCATGTACAATCTACCGCATAGAAAGTGAATTCTTTTTGTGGGCTCTCTCGGGAAATTTGGTGTTTGCTTAAGGTGCTTTCTGCATATGTAGCTAATTGGTCTCCCACATCTACTTAGCATGTGAGACTTGAGTTCTGCTACCTATTATTAGCTTTTGTTTGCTTCCATTTTTAAATCGGGGCCTCGTACACCTCTGCTTTTGTTGTATTTACCTAAAACCATATACTAATAAAGCTCAGTTTGGAACAGATTAGAGAAGCAAGATCAAAGGTTACACTTGTGGCTCGAATGGCTGCATCAGTGGGGAATTACGATTACATCTTTGATTGGGAATTCCAAACTGACGGCTTAATTCGCATTAAGGTAAATTTCATATAGAGTATCTGCAATTTATCTACCCAAGGACTGACACAAACTTCATTATTAGATACTTGTACCGAAGATGTCTATGTTCTAAGCCATTGTGATGCAGGTATCACTTTCAGGGATGTTGATGGTAAAAGGGACACCTCACGAAAATGTGTACCAAATACCTTACACAGAAAAAACAACAGGCCCTTTGGTTTCGGAAAATGTTATTGGTGTTGTTCATGATCATTTCATCACCTTCCATCTTGACATGGACATTGATGAACCCAACAATACGTTTGTTAAGGTGAATCTTGTCAAGGAAGAGACTTTTCCAGGGGAATCACCCAGAAAAAGCTTGTTAAGAGCCAAGAGTCATGTAGCCAAAACAGAGGATGATGCACGAATCAAGCTTAAGCTCTATGACCCTTCAGAATTTCATGTAATTAACCCTTCAAAACGGTCTAGGCTGGGAAATCCAACAGGGTACAAGGTTGTCCCTTCAGGGACTGCGGCTAGCTTGCTTGATCACCTTGATCCTCCACAGACAAGAGCTGCTTTCACAAACAATCAGGTACTTCCAGCAAAAAACATTCCAGTTTCTAATAAATTTTGTTGCTATATGTAGTAATGAATTTTATCTTTTAGATATGGGTGACCCGATATAACAGGACTGAACAATGGGCTGGTGGACTTCTTGCATATCAAAGTAAGGGAGACGACACACTAGCTGTTTGGTCACGAAGGTAGTAGAAGTACCTACAGATTTATACAACATACGTATTCAAATGCCATTAAGCAACAAAATGGTCAGTGACTTTGCCTATTATTTACAGGAACCGTGACATTGAGAATAAGGATATTGTGGTTTGGTACACGCTAGGGTTCCATCATATTCCATGTCAGGAAGATTTCCCTGTAATGCCAATGGTGTCATCAAGCTTTGACCTAAAGCCCGTCAATTTCTTTGAAAGAAATCCAATTCTTAGAGCTCCACCCATGTTAGAAAAAGACCTACCGGTTTGCCAGCCATCAGCCTCCTTTTAGTCTCGTATTTACACTTTATTTACCGAGTCTCGTGTCATAGTATCTTAGAACCTTTTGTGAAGTCTGAATTGGTAATCACAAGACTTGGTCATGTTGCACATCGGGATTTAAAGAAATGAAGTTGGACTCTGCTCAACTGGGATCAAAACACATGAATGAAGCCCCTGATTAGACCAAAAAGCATTCAGGAAAAAGTTTTCAGTCGTGGCATTTCAAAACACCAAGTGTTCCCTTCATTAACTTCTTTTCCTTAATTATTACATGATTACGTATGTTCAGTATGGCATTTTTGTCGTGTTCAATTTTTATTTTGAAGTTACAATTAAGTCTCCGTTCCTACCGGGCTCGAAATAGAGACATTTATAGGGTAGTTTAGGGGAGACTGCTTTCTATTTGTTTTTACCCTTTTTAATATTTGGATATGTATAAGATCAATGAGGCCTGAGTAAAATATTATGCAGTCTGACTAGTTGGTTTTGTCTCCATGTTATCATTTAAAAGATGGAGAGAGGCCTAAGTAAAATATTATGCAGCCTGACAAGTTGGTTTTGTCTCCATGTTATCATTTAAAAGATGGAGAGTATTGATAGTACCATTACAAGTTTCTTCAGTCCAACGCCAGCGCAGAGTCAGATATTGCCGTCGTATCCGAATCCACCACACTGCACTATCCAAGTAAATCTAAACTAAAGAAATGCACGTCTGTGGCTGTTGTTGCCCTCAGTGGTGAGCCACTACTTACGTAGCGACAACGACCTTGGATTCCATTCAGGCTTTTTAACTCCGCCACCATTATATCTTTTAGGCTTTTCAGGAGTTTAAAAAATGAACCTTTTTTGGATGCACCAATAAATATCTAGTCACTTTGTTAAAATCGAGTCTTGTACATAATATACTTTAAAATGCATGCAAACACACTATGACAGTAAATTACACAAGTGTTCAGCAGTGATGCAACATTATAAGAAATTGAGATTTGTTTGCAGATTCGTTTTCAGGACAGAAACAAGAAAACCAAGATGGTAGGTAAATATAGAGAGCTAATATGTGTAACTCCTGTAAGGATAGAAACCAAAAAAATCGGAGTGTGGGGGCGCCTAGGGTGGGCGTTCCACCTTTTGGAACAAGAAACCAAAAAAAAAGAAGAAAGGAATATGGTAAAGGAAACAAATCAGTGATGATCAAAGACCAGATAAACAACAGATCTTTCGCATGGACGGCATAGGTAGACCGCGCTTTATGTAGTATGTTTTGTCATCTCTTTGTATACAATATTCACTTTCCATTACGAAACCTTAAAGAAACGAAACTTTGTGCAAGTAAACTTCACAATAACCAGTTTGAGAAAGAAATCATGACCATGAATTTATTTGCCCTTTAATTTCCATTAAGCTGAAAATGCAAATATCATAATTTTGTTTAATCATTCTTTGGTACATAAAAGCTCAAAATAAAACTATTGAGCAAACTTGGACCAAATGCAAGAAAATTATATTTAATCTATTGACAACTAAGAATAAGGCAAAATCAATTAAATACGTATTGCGTGGAAAAAAAGGAAGCAGACAGCAATCATCAATATGTACCAAAAATATTACTCCCTCCGATTCATAATAAGTGTCGTTTTAAAAAAACGCACGTTTATTAAGGAAGCTAATGAAATTATAGATATACTCTTATTAATATCCCATAAAATGCATTGAAAAGGTAATTTGCAATAATTAGCATGGGAGAGAAATTGTATATTGCCTTGAAATTATGAAGGTTAATTTTGGAAATAAAATTATAAATATACATAGTCAAGAATAACCCTAATTTTAAATAATTAAAATATATCTAAAAAAATATTTATTATAAATCAGTAAGTAAAATAGAGAGGCGTCGTGAGTCGTGAGTCTGTTTTTACCCTAAAAACATAGATAAATAAATGCTCATTAATAAATTTCAACGCAAGTTTAACAAGCCATCACTAAAGTCAGGAACTCAAGTTGATCACTTCAGTATCTACTTGTCGTCATATCTTTTTCTTGACATTTCCGCTCTCACATACTTTCTTTCTCTTCTCCCCTATCCTCCTTTTTCTTTTTCTTCCACTTCCATATCTCCACCTCAGTCACAATCTAACCAGCTCTCAAACCCAAAAGCAGCAATGGAGTCAAGAAACTTCCTCCGATTCCTTCTTGTTTTTATCACCGCAGCACTTGTCTTATTAATCACATGGCTTCATCTTCCTTATGCCCCTCCACCAGATGACTCCGACCTCCTTGACTGCACCACCAATTCTCCTTGGTGCACCACCAAGAACCGGTTTCAGTACCCCAAGAGACCACACACCACACCCGCTCGGAGTTTCCTCAAGAAACCTAACAAACCAGCACACCGCAGCCATGAATTAGACACCCCCCAACACCCTCTTGACCCTTTAACCGTTCAGGAAATCAACAAAGTACGTAAGATCATCAAATCGCATCACCTTTTTAAATCAGCACCTTTAGCTATACACTCTCTAGTGTTGGAAGAGCCTGACAAAACCCTTGTCCTGAGATGGCAAAAAGGCGACCCATTGTTGCCGAGGAAGGCTGCTGTGGTCGCACGTGTCAACGGTCACTCGCACGTCTTAACGGTGGACATTAGTACCGGCGAGATCACCATTCAGGCGACGGGTCCTCTCTCCGGCTACCCTACGATGACCATAGAGGATATGACGTCAGCAACTTGGGCCCCGCTTTCAAACCTTGATTTTAACCGTACAATCATTGAGCGTGGGGTTGATCTCAAAGACCTTGCGTGTCTGCCCATTTCCTTGGGTTGGTTTGGTAAGAAAGAAGAGAACAGGAGGTTGGTTAAGGTGCAGTGCTACTCCATGAAGGACACCGCAAACTTCTACATGAGGCCAATCGAAGGGTTGACTGTTTTAGTGGATATGGACACTAAACAAGTGGTGGAGATATCTGATAAGGGTAAGAAGATTCCGATACCCAAGGCTGCTGACACTGATTACCGTTATTCTACAGTAGACGTCAATCAACGGATGAGAATGATCAATCCCATTTCACTTGAGCAACCAAAAGGTCCCAGCTTCACTGTAGAAGATGGGCACATTCTGAAGTGGGCAAACTGGGAATTTCACCTAAAACCCGACCCGAGAGCTGGAGTGATAATTTCTCGAGCTAAGGTCCGTGACCCGGATAGTGGGGAGATGAGGAGCGTGATGTACAAAGGGTTCACTTCTGAATTGTTTGTACCTTACATGGACCCCACTGATGCATGGTACTTTAAGACGTATATGGATGCGGGTGAATACGGGTTCGGGTTACAGGCTATGCCGCTTGACCCGCTTAACGATTGTCCCCGTAACGCATATTATATGGACGGTGTGTTCGTCGCCGGTGATGGTACTCCATATGTTCGGTCAAACATGGTATGCGTGTTCGAGAGTTACGCTGGTGACATCGGGTGGCGACACTCAGAGAGCCCAATTACAGGCATGGAGGTAACCGAATATGTCACTCTAATAAAAACAAACTTTTAACAGTATTCAAAAGATTTTCTTTTGGGTACTAGATATTGAGCTACTTTGGCCGAGTGAATGGCATTGATAAGTCAACTGTTCATATTGATTGTTGTTTCCTTTGTAATTTGTCTTTTGCAGATTAGAGAGGTAAGGCCAAAGGTGACGCTTGTGGTTAGAATGGCAGCGTCGGTCGCCAACTATGACTATATTGTAGATTGGGAGTTCCAAGCAGACGGACTAATCAGGATTAAGGTAAGTGATACCGCGAAGTTCCAAACAGGTGGACTAATCAGGATTGAGTTAAGTGATTTTACTGTTTAAGAATCTTTTCTCGGGGGTCCCAGTTTGAATATTTATCATTGGACATATGTGTGCAGGTGGGACTTAGTGGAATCTTGATGGTGAAGGGCACATCATACGTGAACATGAACCAAGTGACAGGACAGGATAATCTATATGGCACGCTTTTGTCCGAAAATGTAATTGGTGTCATACATGACCACTACATCAACTTCTACCTTGACATGGACATTGATGGCTCTGATAATTCCTTTGTGAAAGTAAATATTCAGAGGCAACAGACCTCACCAGATGAATCTCCCAGAAGAAGCTACTTGAGAGCTGTGAGGGATGTGGCCAAAACAGAGAAGGACGCACAAATTAAACTAAAACTTTATGACCCGTCAGAGTTCCATGTAGTCAACCCGACTAAAAAGACACGGGTCGGAAACCCTGTTGGGTATAAGGTGGTTCCTGCAGGAACAGCTGCTAGCTTGCTAGATCATTCGGACCCTCCGCAGAAACGGGGTGCATTTACAAATAATCAGATATGGGTGACCCCATATAACAGGACTGAGCAATGGGCCGGTGGGTTGTTTGTGTACCAGAGTCAAGGTGAAGACACCCTTGCAGTATGGTCTGACAGGTGCCAATTTAAGCCCCTCATCACACACACATAATTTAATTTATTCAACAAGCTACATATTATGACTTTCTTTTTTTTGGGGCAGGGATCGTCCAATTGAGAACAAAGATATTGTGGTTTGGTACACGCTAGGCTTCCATCACGTACCATGCCAAGAGGACTTCCCAATTATGCCAACTGTGTCATCAAGTTTTGATCTAAAGCCAGTCAATTTCTTCGAGAGCAATCCAATCCTTCGGATTCCACCCAACGTCGACAAAGATCTACCTGTTTGCAAGCCTGCAGCTGATGCTTGAACAAGAAAATTCCAATCCTTGGGGGAGAGACTTGCCTGTAATTTATAGTAACACTAAAATATGATCGTCATGCCACCGTTTGCAATCAATCATCGAAATTTACTCACGTATCATATCAAAATCTTTTGAAAGAATATCGTTTCCCTCAAATTCCTTCCAAGCTATTTATAAGTATAATCATGACGAGCACGAGTATCATCAAAATCATCTTAAATCGTTGGTCGTTGACGAAGCTCGCAAAAAGAAAACAAAGTTGAGTAGTTTATTAAAGCTCCACAATTAGTAAGAGTACAAAGGGCTGTGATGTTATTGGGAAGTGTCCGTTTTTAATTGTAACAGCTGATAACAAACTCGTTGACCTGAATTAGTGTGTTAGTCAGAGAGCAGCTATTTATCTTTTACATTTTCTATATATACAAAGTGTTGTAATTTGTTTTCTTTGTAAAATCATAATCAAT
>JANIPN010000218.1:58794092-58809632 GCA_027478595.1 Erythroxylum anguifugum
CATATTTATTTATACATTAAAATTATATAATAATATAACAAATTAGAAATTTAAAATATTTATAATTTAATAACAAAATATGGAATTTTACTTTTAATTTGATTACAAATTTTTAAAATTTTCATATTTATTTATACATAAAAAAATATATAGTAATATAGCCAATTAAACTATCAGGGCATTATTACTGTGCAATTGCGCAGTATTAATCTGCTAGTGTTATTATATATACAAGTCATAATCATTACTAAAGTGCTTAACCTTTTTAAATCTTTTCAATTAAATGTTTAAGCTTTTAAAATATTCAATTAAATAACCAATCTTTTAAATCTTAGCAATTCAACTTAAAATGTTAGTTTTTACTGAAACTACAACAAAAATGACATTTGGTTACGAAAAAATTCATTACTAAAAGTCCTAAAATTGTCAATAATAGTAATTAGCGACGATTTATATTCGCCGCAAAAAAGGTCACCAAATTTTTGTAGCTAAAAAACTATAAGTGACATTTTTCACTAATCGTCACCAACAGTTTTTGCCTACGTTTTATTTTCGTAGCTAAAAATTATTAGCGTCGATATTTTAAAAAATCATCGCCAATATATTTCGCTACATTTAGTTTTCATAGCTAAAAATTTTTAGCTACGTTTTAGAAAACAGAGCTAATTGTTTTTAGCTACATTTCCAGAAACCTAGCGTTTTATAAAATATAGTCAAATTTTTAGTATGCATTTTAAAAAAATTTATACTATGTTAATTATAATTATTTGTGCCATTTTTAATCCGTATTATTGTAAAAAAAATCGTCGCTAAAGGGTCCACATTTTGTGACGTTAGCGATGTTTCAAAAAAATCACAAAATGTGGACTCTTTAGTGATGATTTTAGAAAATCGTAGTAAAAAGGTACCGATTTGAAATGAGGACTATTTGGTAACGATTATAAAAAAATCGTCGCTCGTCGCCAAAAGTCTACTATTTTGTGACAATTTTTAAAAGCATCGCTAAAGGCTTACTTTTAGCTACGAGTTTCAGTTCGTACCAAAAACAAACGTCACTAAATATCTTCCTTGTTGTAGTGTGATATGATTAATAAATAGACATTTACGTGGTATTTAATAAATATGTCACATTTATCAAAAATACATGTTTAACTTAATTGTTCATATTTTAAAAGATTGGTCACTCCATTAAAAATTTTAAAAGCTTGAACATTGAATTAAAAAGAACTTAAACGATTAGACATTTTTGAACATGTTATCCTTATATATACAACCTTATTTTCATAACTCATCATTTTTAAGTGGCAGAATTCTACTATCTGCTACTTATGATAAGAGATGTGGGTACTATGTCATACCAGATGATACCTACCATTCTAGATAGAAAAAGGTACGGTACCCACTAATTTTAAATCGTTAGTCAATAACATTCGATATCAAAATATCAGGAATAAAATTTAATTTTTACAAATGTTGGACTAAAATTTAAATTAAAAAAACTAAATATTTAACCTCCATCGTAACCTGACCCCACCAATCCAGTCGCCTCTCTCACTGCCTAGCCAGTTGCCTCTCCTACCTCGCCTCGCCTCCACAGTCACCTTACCTCACTTGTGTAGTCACCTCACAGTCCTACCTCATTATCACCTATTCAAGCTCTAAGGTTGCAAATACCGGTTGTCTCAAGCCATTCTAATTCAGCCTTGAACAATTGAAATTTTGAAATGTGCACAGTGCAGCATGTTTAGTGTTGACTACTGATTTGTGTTATGTTGTGTAGCTTATTGTTGAGTGAGGAGTTAATTCATAATTAAGAACTTGATGTGTATGTGAGTGACTTATAGTTGTGAATTATTGAATTGTGACTTGTGTGTTTGGAAATTGCATTTTGGAAATTGAGGATAACATATAAATGAGTTTGTTTTATCTTAATTTTGGAAATTGAGGAATGAGATTGAGGATTTTATATAGAGTTACAGTATTAGAAATTTGGAATTTGGATGTGTTTCGTCATTTATGTTGTTTGGATTATAGAAATTGGGGATTTAATCATTCAATACAAATTTGAATTTTTTTGTTATTGTTTGAAATTTGAGAAATATTGAATCAATCGTTAGTATTTATTATAAATTAGTTTATATATTAAAAATTGATATCTTAATTTACAAAATGGGTTGGTTAATTTAGGTTGAATTATGTGATTATGCAAACTAAGTTAAAGATGTGAGTTTATGTTTAAATCATATAATCACACAAAATAAGCTATAATTATGATTTATAGTTGAATTGAGCTATAGTTATGATTTATAGTTGAATTATGTGATTACACAAATTGAGTTATGGATATGACTTATGAGTTTATGTTTAAATTATGTAATTATACAAAATAAGTTATAGTTGTTAGTTATGGTTGAATTATGTAATCATACAAAATGATTATAATAGTGACTTTATAGTATAATTATGTAATTATACATGAGTTATAATTGTGAGTTGTGACCTTATGTTTAAATTACGTAATCATAAAAAATGGATTATAAATGTGAAAGAGCAACAATCAATATATATATTTGAAGTTTGGGTTAAGAAACATGATAATATCTTAGATGGAATGTGCTTAATCATTAAATTTTCTTAAGATCATCTATATAAGTTTATAAAGGTCACTTGCATGTATATATCATATGATTGTTAAGAAATAGTTGTTACTCTATTTCTTGCTATTATTATACACAACTTGATCTTGATAAAGAAGGTATTTAGTTAATTTTAATATGTGTCTTCATTTTTTTACAAATAAATAGAGGAAAGTTCAAGTACACCTAATAATAGGAAGATTTAATGATCCAGCTTGGCTCATGCTATATTTGTTCCTGGAATAAAGAACCATATTATTTGTATTGTAACCAATGTTTGAAAGATGGGGCAATCATCAGATTAAAGAAGCATTTAGCTGGGATCAGAGGTGATGTGGAGTCTTGTAAGAAAGTGAGTAACGATGTCAAATGGTAAATGAAAACTTCGCTTGAAGAGTATTAATATGAAAATATTGAATTACGAAATTGGTAGTGGAAGTTCTTTTGTTGGTGTTGGGAATGAAAGTAGGGATGTTAAAAATGGTAATATTCTTGTCCAACAAGAAGGAAATATTGCACCTGAAATTAGGAAAAGAAGAAAATTGGTGTTTAATTTTTTTTCACTAAGAACAACTCTTGGAGCTCAGCCTTAAATTTGTAGTGCCTCATAGTCTAGAGAAGCAGTTCATAATGTAGACATGAGAATGACTAGATAGTGGTATGATTCAGGTATAACATTTAGTGCTACCTATTCTTATTATTATCAACATATGATAGATGTTATTACCTCTTTTAGTTTAAGATATAAGGCTCCTTCAATTGATGACTATAAAGGTAAACTTCTAAGCAACTCTATTTATGAAATAAAAATTTATTTGGATGAAATAATAATGACTTGGGCTACTTATGAGTGTTCAATTATTTGCAATAGTTGAGCAAATAGAAGACATAAGTCTATTATTATTATTTTGGTTTATTCTGCAAAGGGACAATGTTTTTGAAGTCCATTGATGAATTTGGCCTTAATAAGAATGTTGACACTCTACTTTAAAATATTTGAAAACTTTGTGATTAAATTTGGGTCAGAAAATATTGTTCAATTCACTACTGATAATAATTTTGTAACACCCCTTATACGGAACCTACAATTATCCATATAGATAGTAACCAAATTCTTGTACATGCATTCAAGGTATATAATTCTATTTAATGTTATACATATACACATTACAAAACTACCCAATGCTTAACATTATTAGCAGTAGTCATACATCTTTACAATTACATAGTAATGCAAAAAAACATACAAATTTCCTTTTTATATTATTACATGTGCAATCATTTGTAACTAAAAACACATTCCAAAAGTACCTTTTCTTCTATCTTTTGGCCTTGGTCATTACAGATATTCCCTGTACCTCACTCCTATGACTTGGACCTACATGGATTAACACATGTGCTAAGCTTGAAAACTTAGTGGGAAAAATACTTAGTTTAAATGACCACTCACAACAGTCACCCGCCAAGCACACACATTCAGAAATATCATAACTCATATACCATAAATTCACCTTCAAAACTCAAACATTAATATTCAACACTCAATGATACAAAATATAAATGCAAATGCAAATGCTCATTTAAACAAATATGGTATACTTAAGCAAAGTACATAATGCAAACATGCTTCAACATATTATCCATATACCAAAAATGCACATTTATAAGCCAAATATTGATATTCAACACTTATTGATGTAAATTATCAATATAACTGCACATCATTACAATTCATCATTAAAATCAATACAAATGCTCATCCACACCAATTATTCACGTTGTCAGGCTGTATTTCTTATTTATGATTGTTAAGTTTCCTTTCTGTGTTAAGCTTGCACATTTTCTATGGGTGTAGACAACGGGTGCTGTAGATATCTGAAGATATCAAATTGTGGATACCCGAAGGTATCGAACTATGGACACCGATGGTGTCAAATTGTAGCAGTTGCACTGTAACCCTATAGGCATGCTTATCTATCCACAACCAAGACAATAGAGCAGGCACTATAATATTTCCTTTAACCATTTGCAAATTTCACAATTCATATATTAACAAATCGTATGATATACATTTCAAGTCATAAAATCTATATTTTCATTCATACATACAATTCATGGCTTACCACCATTAGAAGGGTATCAAAATCACACTTGTATAATCATACTATACACATATGAGTAATGAGTATGCATATAAATCATTTGTGTACATGTAAATTTTCTTTGAAATGCATTATGCTTAGTCTTGTATTCCAATGTTCAATCACCCAATTCACTTATGGTAAGTCCTATTTCATTTATTTCTAGGTGTTTGAAAAGTTTCATACAGATTTAAAAAGGTTTGGATAATATTTGATAAAAATCATAAACAAAAACAATGTCACGGTTGTGACAGACACTTTCTCTATTCATACCACTACTTGTTCCTTAATATTCATATATAAAAAGTCATAATTGGATTTCTAGGTCTTCTATCCATTTTTTCCTTTATGTCTCTAGTTTCCATAGCACTAACAATTAGGTCATTTGGACTTGTAACTCATGAGATATAGACCAAATATCACAGGCTACTCCAAAACTGGTGCAGCATCAGGTCACAATTTTCGATCTCAATAAGTCATAATTTCTTCTATATATTTCTAGTTCTATGTCTTATTTTTCATATGCAACTAAAATCACCCAATTTAAAGGTCTGTAGGCTAAGTTATGACCCAAATAACATGACTAGTTCAACAAACCCTAGACATAATTCCACTACACGATACTCTCTTGTCATATTCAACCAATTCTATACAAGATAACACCAAAATAACACCAAAGCATCATCCAAGAAACCACTCTAGATCTAAATGAATCTTTTACACATTCAAGTATACACAAATAAAGAAATTAACTAAGCGAAGTCCCAAACTTTAAAATTGGCAAAGTAGTTCTTCTAATGCTTTTTCTTCCCTTCCTCTTTGGCTTTGCTTGAATCACCAAGTGAAAAATGATAGGATGAAGAAGGTGAAATGGAGAGGAGAAAAATCTGAAGTTAAGACATCAAAGTTTCGTGCAATTTCCCTCTCCATATGCCTTTTCATGAATTTTCTAGTCTTAGAAACATGTTTCAATCCCATTGGACCATATGTCACAATCCTATTGGACCATGTGTTACAATCCCATTAGACTACATGTTACAATTCTATTAGACCAGGTGTTACAATTCTATTGGACCATGTGTTACAATTCTATTGGATTATGTGTTGCAATTCTATTGGAACATAGGTTACAATTTTATTGGACACACATGCTTTAATCTTATTGGTCCATAAGTTGACTTTAGGAAAATTGCATATTATTCCTTCTTCTTCCTTTAATTCCCATATTGGCCTATAATCTTATCAATTTATTTCATTTCCTTATGTCTTGAGTTTCTAATGGCATAAATTTCATGCAATTTGGTTAATTACATCAGGAGTTATACCCCAAAAACTACAGGTTGTTTGAAAACAAGGACTGTAGCTAGAATTCAACTTTAAATCAGAATTCAAAACTCTTAGAGGCAGAATCCTATTTTGGCTCCTTCATCAAAGTTTTATAACTATGTCTCTGTTTTAATCTCCAATTGGAATTATCCAATTTGGAGGTCTATGGTCCAAGATATGGTCAAATTACAAAATTCTATTCAGTGGAACCTATCCATTCAGTAAGGTACACATCCCAAATTAACTAACTTCCGTCTTATCATGCCAAAGTAACACAAAAATACATCCGATTTAACCAAAAACATCCCATTTACATAAAGAATACTTATTTTATCAATTCTCTTCACATCACATTCATAAATCCAAGCAAACATATCAAAATTTTCCATACATATTTCACATCTAAGTATGTATATCCATGCCGAAGTGAACAAATTATCCATCTACCCTTATCTTTTACACTAAGTGCCATTATATCTCTTACTATACTTAGATTTGCTTAATTCATTATGCTCAATTCTTAATACATCTTAGACATGTCATAATACTTCCAGGGTGCATATTGGGGTGTTACAAATTCCGCTTATAAAGCATCTAGAAAAAGATTGCAAAGTAAATGTAATTATTTTTTATTGAACCCCTTATGTTGCCCATTGCATTAACTTGATATTGAAAAATATAGGAGATGGTAGGTATTTTCCTATTATTGATGAGACTATGTAAAAGGAAAAAATGTTGACTAAGTTTATCTACGATCAGGCATGGGATTTGAATTTAAATAGAAATTATTTTACCAATGGTAGGAATTTGTGTCATCCTACTATCATGAGATTTGCAACTAATTTCTTATCACTTTAGTGTTTTATTATGGTGAAGAAAGAGTTGAGACAAATGTTTACAAGTGATAATTGAGTTGCTTATTAACACGCTAGGATAGTGAGTTGCATCTTAACATGCTGGGATAGTGAGTTGCATCTAATGTCAGATTGGAAGTTGCTAGAATTATACTTGAATATAATGAATTTTGGTCCCAATGTCAATTCGTTATCTAATTTTTTAAGCCTTTGGTGAGGGTTATGGATGATAGTTATGAGAAGACAATAATGAGTTATTTTTATGATGTCATATAGATGACGAAGGAAGCAATTAAGCCAATATAAAAAGTAGGCCTTCTTTGTACACACCATATCTTGTAGTTATCAAATGAGAGATGGTAAAGACAACTTTACTCTCCATTTTTACGGCTAGGATATTTTTGAATGCTAGTGTCTATTTCAAACCAAGTTTTACAAAGAAAGTTGAAGTTAATAGGGGAATGCTATTAGCTATTACAGTAATTGTTGCCTATGAGAAGATGAAAGATCTCCTAAGCTCATAAATGGAAATTCATAATAATGCTTTTGGTGCTTTTGGGATGCCAATAACTATTCATCGAAGAGACAAACTTAATCCAAGCATATATTTTTTTCATTTTTGTTAATTTTTGAAAATTAATCACCAATTATTTTGTTTATAATGCTAATTTTGTTGTCTTACTACTTATAGTTGCTTGGTGGGACCAATTCAAAAATGGTTTTCAAGAATTGAAAAGCTTACAATTTTAATTGTAATTCAATGTGTGCAACAGGGCGTGAAAGAAATTAGAACACATTTGAATTCATCCATTCTAAGAAAAGGAATAGATTAGAGCATAAAAGATTGAACGACCTGATTTTTTTTACAATTAAAATCTTCAAAAAAGGTATGTTATTATCATTGCTAAGTTGGACATAATTTCTTGTAAGTTCTTAATAATTTAATTTTTTGTTTACTAGGACTTCTAATAAAACAAGTAGTTTTGTAAACCCAGTTTTCCTTGATCATAGTGATCTTTTGATAGATTTAGATTACGAGGAATCAGATTTGATAGATGAGAGTGATTTGGAATATAATATTAGATGAAAAAATATTGACATGTCATTTAGTGCAATGAATTTGAATGATGGTAATAATAAGGCTCCTTTTAATAATGAGAATTTTGTACCAAATGAGAATTATGATCCATATGATTTAAGCAGGTATTTGATTGAATGAAGTTCCAAGTTTTTATTTCTCATCATCTTCTAATTACACTTATATTTGATGCATATGTTAAATTATATATATGCATTATGCAATATAAATATAATTGTAAATATTTTTATTTTAGGTTTCACTTCTAGTTGGTTATCTTCTCGGTATGAACTCTTGTTGTAAATTATAATTATCAGATAGTCATCGATATTTATTATTCTTTTTATTTGATGTTTTCATGTAATTATTATTTATTATATGATGAAATTGTAACATTTTAAATACTTTGTATTGTCTTTAATTTTATATTTGTGTGATTACTAAATAATCTTTTTAATTAATTGTGGTTATTATTTATATGTGAAATATCTGAAAAGTAATATTAATAAAAATAAATAATTTTTGTTATTTTAAATTCCTATTATTAAGATTTTTAGAGATAGAGTTGATGTAAAATTATAAATTGTACAATACAATATATTAAGGGTTTATTTTGTAATTTTAAAAACTCTAAAGGCTACTTAATAAATTTAAAAAATTATTCAAAATTATACCCAATATTGACCAGTTTAAGTACAATACAATACTGGAATAAGATTTGGTATGGTATTCATAATATTGCTTATGATAACCAGATAGGTAAGTGATGGCATCTTGTAACATGATGTCACAATTTTTATATTTTGAATGTATATGAGTATATTTTTACATATCAACAATAATTTATAAATAACATATTTTAAATAAATTATATGATAAATCAATGATTCGAATTTAAATAAAAAACTTAATTTAACTATTATTTATAAATTTTCACCCTTTTTTTCCTTTAGTTAACTTTTCACATTTCGTTTCCTTCAATTTTTTGTTATCTCTTTTGGTAATAAGGTTAGGTGGAAATTCTGCTGACTAGATCTCTTCTCTACTACTTTAAAGAATGGCATGACAGGCTTTTCTCTAGTAGAAGGAATAGCTCAACCTCCAATTGGTTTTTCTTTGCTATAAGTTTCTTTGTTGGCTTCTTTTAGTTTTGGAATTAAAACTCACCTTAAATCCTCTTCTCCAACTTTTCTCTTGCCAATCCTTCACCTTTACATGATCAATTCCTTTGGAAGGCTTGCTTGTATGGATAAAAACATAGCAACACTAAATAGGATTAGTTATGTAAGAGTTTGCATAGAAGAAGATCTTCAAGGAGTTCCCTGATTCCATTAAATTCATAAAGTTTAATGAATCTGATAGGTTGAAGGTGCAGGAAGTGTATATAATTTACCAATGGAAGTCGTTAAAGTCAAAAGAGAAAATTATATGGAAGGCCATTAGAAAGGTTTTTGCAAGAGGTGACTATGAGAAGTTAATAGGAGATAACCCTAAAGGAAATTGTTAAGATATCTATTATTTATCTTATTGTTTAATTTTGGCATTTGTGATTATCGAATCTTCAAGATAATGCAAGTCTTAAATCCAAATTAAGATGAGGTGTAACAAAGTGATATTTATTATTTGAATTGGATTTTTGGATAATTGTTTAAGTGTGAAAGAAGTCTATTTTGAAAAGGATAATATGTGGATGACGTTTTTGTGCATTTGGAAGACATCATAAGATTGTTGAAGATTACCTTGCGTGTGTGACTCCAAGTTAAGACTCCTGGCTTGCGTCTGGACTCCTTACGTGAGTGATTTAGTCATTGCTTAGTTTTGTGTTGGCTATAGGCGTAGGTGTGAAAAACAAAAATAGGAGTACATGTGTATCAGGTAGGTGTGGGCTGAAGCATAAAGTAAGTGAGTTGTAGATTTTGTGATGTTTTGTGTGTGACTTGGAAATTGGATGAGTGCGTGACTCCTTTTTTTGTCTTAGTTAGTTGCAGGATCCTTTTGATTTTAGGTTGTGGGTTTTCGGTTTGGTGATTGGAAGGATTGACGTGCGTACGATTGTGAATATAAAGAATTCTATGATGAGAAGACTCCTGCTATGATAAGGGAGTTTCACGTGAGTGGGTCTTGTCGTGCTTTCCTTTTTGGGTGTGTCGTTGATGTGCTTCATAACTGGGTTATTTTGCGGATTGTATTTATCTTCGATTGAAGGTTGGTTTTTGGCTGCACTATTGATGTTGTTACTGCTTTGTGAGTTGGTATTGAAATTTGCATGAATCAGCCCACAGTGTGTGGCGACAACTTTCAGATCTATTTTAGTAGAGCTGAACCTATCAGGAAGTTGTTATTCTTTTCTTTCTCAAGTGTTTTTGTTTATGTTGAATTTTGTTTAATCACTTGAGTTGTTTAGTTTGTTTCATTATCATTAAACATTGTTTGATAAAATTCTCTGTTGAGGATAGTACGAGGCGGTCATACTATTAAGTTTGAAATTCTTTCACGAGTAGTGAGGACGAGGGATAGTATCAAGGGTTCAGAGGTGTCGGCTCAGTAAAGTCTTGTATAAAACTATTGTCGTTGGTGAAAGAATTAAGCTGGGTGAGGGCCCTGTAGACGTAGGCAAGGCGTGCTGAACTGCATTACCAAATTTTGATGTTGATTTATATTTGTGCATTTAATTTTTTTAGTTTTTGATTGTGCTAGAAACGACTATAAATCGAAGTTTTTGCGAAACTACACCCCTACGTTCTTTCAACTGGTATCATAGCAGGTCACCAAATCAGAACTTAGTACTTCAAGTCCGTGCAAATCCTTGTTTTTCAATTATGGCTATAATTAGATGGTTCAAATTATCCTAGGAAATTAGGAATGAAAGTATTCATTCAGGTACAAGGACCAAAATCATGGAACTCAGTTTTAAAAGGGAGAAGTAGTGCTTAAAGATCCATTTGAGTGGACAAGGGCTGAAGAAGAGAGAGCGCTTGGAAATTTTCAAGCCCTGCATGCCATTTTCAGTGCAGCCGATAAAGGTCGCTTTGCTATGATATCAACTTGTGAATTGGCGAAAGAAGCATGGGACACTTTGCAGACTATACATGAAGGACCAAAATCTGTGATAACCACAAAACTTCAGATATTGGTTGTGAGATTTGAAGAGTTGATGATGGATAAGAGTGAAACCATTTGAGAATTCTATGATAAATTACGTGATATAGCAAACCAAGCAAATCAACTCGGGAAGAAGTACTTTAACCTGAAACTAGTTAAGAAGACATTGAGATCGTTACCTTCGAGGTTCATACCAAAAATTGCAGCCATCGAAAAAGCCCGTGATATCACTGAATTGTCTTTGGATAAGGTAATTGGGATTCTTACCAACTTTGAGATGAATTTGTTGAAGGATAATCGAGAGAAGAGCAAAGGATTGGCATTACAAGCTGGGATTGGTAAAGCTGTGAATGACTTCGAAGATGAATTCGATGGGAATGAGGATATGGAGTTATTGACAAGAAAATTTAGTAAGTGGTTAAAGAAAGTGAAGAAGGATAGATATGATTTTAGGCAAAACAGTAGGAGCTCATCAAATAGAAATTTCAAACAACAAGGGAAAACCTAAAAGAGTGAAAGAAAAGTGAAGAAAATTCAATGTCATGAGTGTCAAGGCTTCGAACATGTGCAAATGGAATGTACGAACACCTTGAAGAAGAGAAAAATGGAAGTCTTATACAAGCACTTAGAGTGAGGATGAATATGGAAGTGAGTATAGTAGTGAAGAAGAAGCTGTGAATAGTGTTGCATTAGTTGCTTTATACAACTAAAGTCCAGTTACTTGCTTTACAGTAACTAAGAAGAAAGTAACTGATGACGAAAACATGAGTAAATTAGAAAATTTTAGGAAAAACGTTGAATTAGCTCAAAGCTCAATCTCAAATTATGACAGTGATGACATTACTTCAGATAATAAAAAGGCAGGTATTTATGAAGCCTATGAGCTAATGTATGCTAAATGGGTCCACACATGTAAGAAAAATGAGAAGTTGAAGGAGGAAAACTTTACCATGAAGAACACCATTCAAGATCTTAAAAAGAAGTTGTTATCTACAATAGATGAGCTTAATGAAACAAAGTTGAAGCTGATCAGCACGGAAAAGGAATAAGAATGTTAAATGGAGGTACTGAAAATCTAAAAAAGTTGTTGGAATTTGGTAAGACTAAAGGAGACCTTCAAGGCATTGGATATAGAGATGAATGTTCCAAGTTGAATGATGAGAAAATTGGTGTGACCAGATCTGTCTAAGGTGAAATCTCAAAGAAAAATCAGAGGTTCATACCTATATGTCACTTTTGTGAAGTAATTGGGCACATAAGACCGAAATGTTACAAGTTGTTACAAATGATGTTTTAAAGGGGTCAAAACTGAAAATCTACACTCGCCATTAAATTTCCAGCAGCAACCCATATTACCCAAGCACTTTTGGGTTAGAAAGGGTCAAGTATAAGCACAAAGACGTGAAGAAAAAATAAGAAATTGTTCAGATTCATAGCTAGTTACTACTTTTGAAGAAATTGTTCAGACTGAGGATAAGTCAATTGCTTCATATGAAGAAATCAACCAGACAGTTGATGACCGAGATAATGTGACAAGGAGTAAGCCCAGGATTGAATTTCTTCGAGGGGCGCAGGGACTGTGTGCTTTACATTTTTATTTATGGGTTTTCTAAGGTTCAATTCATTAATATATACATGAGGCTATGCTTGATGATAGGGTTTAAGAATTTGATCAATCTTATGAAGATGAAATTGAAGTGATTCTTATGTTTCTTTATTCGCTAAGATTGATCACATTAAATAATTCTTATTTTGGTATTGTTTTGTCCCAAGGGGAAAACATCAGATTGTTTCTAGTGACTATTCAATTCAGGGGGAGATTTTAAGGTATCTCTGTGACTATTAGTCTTGCTTTTTGGCATCTTTTTGTCCCAAGGGGGAGAAATTTGGATGATTTGATAATTGTTTATTATTGTTTCTTTGAATGTCTCTTGAACTTGAAGAATTTGATGGATGTTCTTTGGACCTTGATGTTGGATTAAGGGGAAGTTTCTTATTTGTGACAAAAATGCTAAAAAGGATGAGATTATTAAGATATTTATTATATATCTTATGATTTAATTTTGACAATTTTGATTATTGGATCTTCAAGATAATGCAAGTCTTAAAATCCAAATTAAGATGATATGTACAAAGTGATATTTATTATTTGAATTGGATTTTTGGATAATTGTTTAAGTTTGAAAGAAGTCCATTTTGAAAAGGATAATGTGTGGATGATGTTGTTGTGCATTTGGAGGACATCGTAAGATTGTTGAAGATTTCCTTACGTGTGTGACTCCAAGTTAAGACTCCTGGCTTACGTCTGGACTCCTTACATGAGTGATTTGGTCATTGCTTGGTTTTGCGTTGGTTGTAGGCGTGGGTGTGAAAAACGGAATTAGGAGTACGTATGTATCAGGTCGGTGTGGGTTGAAGCATAGAGTACGTGAGCTGCAAATTACGTGATGTTTTGTGCGTGACTCCTTTTTTTTCTATCTTGGTTGGTTGCACGATCCTTGTGATTTTAGGTTGTGGGTTTTCATTTTGGTGATTGGAAGGATTTATGTGCCTACGATTGTGAATATAAAGAATTCTATGATGAGAAGACTACTAGTATGATAAGGGAGTTTCACGTGAGCGAGTCTTGTCGTGCCTTCCTTTTTGGGTGTGTTGTTGATGTGCTTCACAACAGGGTTATTTTGTGGATTGCATTTATCTTCTGCTGAAGGTTGGTTGTTGGCTACACTATTAATGTCGTTACTGCTCCGTGAGTTAGTACTGGACTTTGTTGAATCAACCCACAGTGTGTGGTGAAAACTTTCAGATCTATTTCAATTGAGCTGAACCTGTAAGGAAGTTGTTCTTCTTTTCTTTCTCAAGTGTTTTCATTTATGTTAAATTTTGTTTAATCATTTGAGTTGTTTAGTTTGTTTTGTTATAATTAAACGTTGTTTGAAAAAGTCCTCTGTTGAGGTTAGTACGAGGCGGTCGTACTATTAGGTGTGAAATTCTTTCACGAGTAATAAGGACAAGGGACAGTGTCCAGGGTTGAGTGGTGTCGACTCAGTAATGCCTTGTATAAAACTTTTGTTGTTGGTGAAAGAATTAAGCTAGGTAAGAGCCCCGCAGACGTAATCAAGATATGTCAAACTGCATTACCAAATTTCTGTGTTAATTTCGATTTGTGTGTTTAATTTTTTTATTTTTGATTGTGCAAAAAACGACTGCCGTAAATCAAAGATTTTGTAAAACTACACCTTTACGTTTTTTCATAAACAATTTGGAAGTTTCAAAACCACACCCCAACATGGAAAATGAAGAGCTCACTATTTGGAAAAAGAAGTGTTTAACATTTGCTCGTGTAATAAGTCAAACCTTGATAACCAACAAAATAAGAACTTAAATCATGTTATTTACCAAAATAACATATAAAGTTAGATTTGTCATAGGCACTATTTGATAATGATCTAATTGTTCCTTCATTAAATTCAGGTTTTTTATTATGTTGGTGTTCAAATCGCAATCAAGTCCTCATCTATAAAACCATTTTCTTAAAACTGATTCAAGGAGAAAAATAGTATTTAATACTTTTTAATTAATTCAAATGCAACCTAAGCCAAGCATATCATAAAAGCATAACGCTCACAACTCCAAGAAAACTTGATTGCTTTCAAATCAATGTACATGTATTTATTCAAATTAATAAATAAAATATTAAAAATTAGAAATTAATAAATGAAAAGCAATAAAATAAACTAATAATTTGATGAGAAATTTCCTCTAAACAATTCATCAAACAATTAAAAAAAATAAAATTTTATGATAAATGAACTACCAAAATTAAGATGAATATGGAGATTTGATGATGCACTATAGATGTGGTTTTAGACAGGGATTTTCACAAAAGAAAAAAAAATTCCTTCAATGTGTGTAATGTGTGTTTCCAAAAGCATAAGAACACTCATTAAACAATGTCTTGTGTTAGAATAAAAGGAACCAAAAAGATTAATTTTTTTTTTAATTAATTAATATATTTATCTATACCTTATCGATTACTATATTATCAATTGGTCGCAAGTATATAATAACATTTCTTATTATTTTCGACTGACTAATACCTGTGATCTAAAAATGACCAGTATCTAAAGATGGCAAGGTGTAATTATTATTGACACCTTTATCATTTCTAGACCTTACTGATAGAGTTTGGGATCTGATAACCTTGGCGTAGGAATAGCCACAAGAGAAGTCTTCAACTTCAGGACAATCCCAAACTTCTCGGACAGATCCAACTTGTGTCCTTGAGGGATTTTCCAGTCAAAAGAATGCAAGAGTGTAGCAAGGGAATACATAAACATCCTCTCAGCCATGGCTATCCCAGCACAGATTCTTCTTCCAGAACCAAATGGGAAATAATTGAA
>JANIPN010000218.1:58955059-58967027 GCA_027478595.1 Erythroxylum anguifugum
GGAATATGAATTAATTAAAGATGAGGTTAAGATGAAAATTAGGTACACTTGAAGAAGTTATCAACTTGAGTTGATGAATTTTTGAATATGAATTGTATATATATATATATATATATATATATATATATATATATATAAGTGAGATGTTATGGAAAAGAAAATAGGAATTACAAATAATGAGATGTAGTTGAATGGATAAGAATGACGTTATATTAAAGGAAGTCAATTTGAAAAAAAAATTCAAGTTCTTCATAGGGGGGAAATTCATGTTCTAACTTCAAGGGAAAATCTGAATCAATTTAGGCTGAATAAGGCAAAGTTGTCTTCTAGAAAATTGTAGGTTATCTTTCTAGCTTTCTAACGATTTATAGTATGAAATTTGTGGACATAAGAGTTAAGAGTTATGATCATTATAAGTGGAGATGATTTGGAGACTGCAGTTTATGATTTAGAGCTTTGGGTGACGTGGGAAAGACCCCTAGAATCCCATTGTCTGGTTTAGGTTTGACTGAGCCATCGTTTGGTTCAGGTTTGACTGAACCATCATCTGATGCATCATTGACCAAGCCATCGTCTAATGCATCATTGACTGAGCCATCGTCTGATGAATCATTGACCAAGCCATCGTTTGATGCATCATTGACTGAATCCTTCGTCTGATGCATCATTGACCAAGCCATTGCCTGATACATCATTGACTGAATCCTTCGTCTGATGCATCATTGAGTAAGCCATCGTCTAATGCATCATTGACTGAATCCTTCGTCTGATGCATCATTGACCAAGCCATCGTCTGATGCATCATTGACTGAATCCTTCGTTTGATGCATCATTGACTGAACCCTTCGTCTGATCCAATTGTGATAAGCCCTTCGTCTAATCCAACTGTGATAAGCCCTTCATTTGATCCAATTGTAATAAACCCATCGTCTGATCCAATTATGTAAGCCATCGTCTGATTCCCTTGGACCAAGCCATCGTCTGACTCATGTTTGACCAAGCCTTCGTCTGATTCACCTTTTGACCAAGCCATCGTCTGATTCATGTTTGACCAAGCCATTGTCTGACTCACGTTTGACCAAGCCTTTGTCTAATTCACCTTGGACCAAGCCTACGTCTGACTCATGTTTGACCAAGCCTTCGTCTGATTCACCTTTTGACTAAGCTATCGTCTGATTCATGTTTGACTAAGCCATCATCTGACTCATGTTTGACCAAGCCTTTGTCTGATTCACCTTGGACCAAGCCTACGTCTGATTCAGGTTTGACCAAGCCTACATCTGATTCACCTTGGACCAAGCCTACGTCTGATTCATGTCTGACCAAGCCTTCGTCTGATTCATGTTTGACCAAACCTTTGTCTGAATCATGTTTAATTCTTTTAGCAATAACTTCTTCGTCTGATCTCCAAACAAAGTGATTCTTAAACCAATAGTTTCCTAACACATTTCGCTATATCTCCATAGAATTTGATAGCATTTGATGGGGATTCGGAAAATGATTGATTGAATCAAAGTAAGGGTATCGGTTGAAAGAGTATGAATTGGATATTTTAATGAACATACTTTGGTATTTTGATGATATCTTAATTTGTAGAGCTCCAAATGAGTTGGTTCTTGTTTCAAAATAAACTAAAGACACAGGTTACCAATTTTCTGAAGAAATAGAGTTTTAATTCAGTCTCTAAGATTTTCAATTTCTAGACGAAAGTTGAGTATAGTGTACTGTTTCAGTTTAATAACAGTTCGAAAGTATTTGGGGTACAACTTTTAGATTTCTGGACCAAATTAAATGACTTTGGTGTCATTAAAAACTTAAGACTATGGAGAACAAGTTTCTAGAAGAAAGTGTTGCTGAATTACTTCACTTTCAGGGTCAGAAAGAATATGTAAAGTTGACCCGAAATGATAATTCTGAAAAAAAATCTGAATGTGATCAAGGGAGAAAGAGATTGTGATTATAATGGTTTTATTGAGACATAAACCCTAAGTATAAATGATATTTAAGTGAGTTTGATATTGGATTGAGTATGTGATTTGAATAATGGAAAAATACTTGGGAATGTCATTGAGCATGCTTCCGGGATCTATGACATCCGAGTTGGGCTCTGAAAATGGGGCACATTAGTTGTGGTATTAGAGCATAAAGATGAACCGATGATGGTTAATGAGGGTTCATTGAAAAATAACCCTGCATAGTAACAAGCACACGTTTTTATGACATCAGAGTTGGACTTCAGAAACGAGGTTCAACATATATTGAACCCTATTTTATTGGTGTGAACAAGAAAGAGAGTTTTTGTATTATATTTGAGCATTTTTTTAAATCAATTAAGTAAACAGTGGATATTATAAAGAGTTCCTCTTTACTCATGAAAAAGAAAGATGATTGTAATGGTCCCTCTTCCCCTACGACAAAGAAGATGTTATATGAAGGGTTCTGCTTCACTCATTAAAGGAAGACGACTGTGAATTCCTAAGTAGAGCTTAAAGGTGGATATAGCCCAAAAATATTTGGTTGAACCACTATAAATCGATTTTATTTATCTTTCTCTTACTCTCTTATACTATTATTTTATTGTTTTGTAATCACATTATGTGAATTTTTCATAACCATATATTAGTATAGAGAATTCATTTATAAAGTATTAAACTGACATAAGATTTTCACACACACAATTAACTCCTCCCTCCTCTCATGTCCCATCTAATGACTAATAAAACTAATTTTTAGAAACAATTTTCAATGGCTTAATCATTAGTTTTAATGTAAATTAAAAAAGAACACAAAGAAATTTCAAGGAAAAGTGATGGATGATAGGTGAGGATCAAATTCCAAAGAAAAAAGAAGGAGATTTTAATATGATTTAATAGCAACAATATGGATTCAAGTAGCGTTCATATAGTTTCTATACTACAAATAGGATTTAAAGCACATTAGTATAAACAATACGGAGCAAACTTCAATTAAGATATCTAGGAATGTGTGTATGATTAATGATTTATTATTGATTGTTGTATTATATTTTTAACTAATGTTTTCATGATTTAATTTCTTATAAATGGGAAAGAATGATTGTAATCATATACAAAGATTACATGATATTGTGTATAATTTTAAGTCATAGATAAAGTTGGTAATTAGGCCTAAGTCCGATTTGACCTGACTTGGCCTAGCCCAAAGTCAATGACCCAGGCCTAGTTTGACCAACCTTGTGCCTATTTTTCTTTTCAAAAGTCAAAAGCTATTAGAAAAATGACGTCATTTTATAGAAAACAATGTTGTTTTCTATTTTTAATATGAAAATTTTAAAAATAGGTCTAGCTCTGGCTCGACTGCCTCAGACCCGAGCCTAAGAAGAAGCTATTAGCTTTGAGCTCGATTGGCCCATTTCTACTCTTAGCCATAAAGTTAGTGCCTTATGGGTAATTGGTGTGTGTTATTTTGATGGATGCGTATAAGCAAGTTGTGTTTTGTATGATAGATATGGTGAGGTATGGATGATATGTCATGACAGATAATAACTAGTGACGATCAATATCTACTCAAGCTACACAAGCTTCAAAATACAAAAAGTCGTGTAGAGGGAATTGAACAGGTTGCTAATAGCTCAAGTGGAGCATTGAAAGAAGCTAGAGAGGATCATCGACAAGAAGTAAAGCAAAGAAAGCTAAAGAAACTCTCAATGAACTAATGGTGAATCTTTATGCAAGTAATGAAAATTTGCTTCTTCAAAAGACTAAAGTCAGCCCTATATTATTGACTCCAATGAAGGAGCAAGCTTTGGAAAGAAGGTTAAAAAATATACCAGCGTCGAACTCATAAGTAAATTGATGATGGCCTTTCGCTAGATTTGTGACTAGAGTAATAAAAGTAAGCCAGCATTGGAGTTGAACTTACAACCAATGACAAACTTATGATTATGTTTATGCAGAGTTCTAAAACAAAGTCGATGTCGACTTTGAAAACTGGACCAGCGTCAAACTCCTATTTTTGTTAATTATAAATTTAAACTTTTATTTAGATAGAAATTGCCTTATATATAGAAATATAAAAGAAACTCATAAAAAAAGCACCAAATCAAAATCTGTGATTCTTCGCATTATCCAAGGAAAAGCAGGCAATAGATTAGCCGGCAGGCGGCAGGTGGAGTTTGGAGCAGAAAGGACGCACTTTTAGGTGGCGATAATTATCGCACGAAGGCCTCTAAACAAACAAAAGCTAATGCCATTATAAATGTGGAGATATCATGTTGGACAGCATTATTTATTAAAGTGTAATTACATTACAGTGCGCATTTGAATGAAACCCCCCAATGCCAATGGAGTGCGAGTCGGCTTACTTTTCATTATCGCCATTGATCTAAAATTTCAATGAAAAATCTCATGTTTTGGGTGCTATATAGAAAGACATTGACCTTAACCCTGCCCTATGTGTCATGATTGTTAAACGTGAGAGGTGGTGTACAATTTAAGAAGTGCGTCAAGCTGACATAGAGGCGTGTAATTAAGCATGCTTTAATTTATTTATTCTTTAATTAGTATCAAACAGTACAAGGCTGCTGCTTTTTGTGATACATATAAATGTAATATACACATGTTATCTTGTCGTATAGAGGATTTCAAGGCTGAGTTTTTCTTTTTTTATTTTATTCTTAAGCACGCTATGCTCATTGAAAATTCGATCAGGCATATTCTTGGATCCAGCTGCTTCCTTCTCTTTTGCCTTTTTCTGTTTTTAAATCAAACTAATTCATATCTAGCAGAGAAAATAAGGCACACATCATTTCAGCCTCTTTGTCTTATTTGTATTTCATATGTTTTGTGATTTGATTTTTGACATACTTCATATGTCTCCCAATCTTTTAATGACTGCTTTTGTATCTTATTTATGTTAAGTAGCCGTTTCACCATAATAGCTTAAGCTTATGTGTGAGGTCAATTTAATTGATTTTATATATTTACTAACACACACCCCCTCAAATGAAAGTCCTTTAGACTTGAAACTTGCACAGGCTTACTTTATCTTGTGCTGAGTAATAGACGGATTGTAAGATTTGAACTCACAACCACTTGGTCACAAAGACTCTGATACCATATTAAGTGACTGTTTCTTCACAATAGCTTAAACTGTTGATTGATTTATTCTAAAGTATATTCAGTAACAATTTACTCTAATTTGATTGATTTATGAATTTGCTGGTTGAATAATGGCAACTGAATCAACTTGGTCCAATTCAATTAAAAAAAATTACTGCTACATTAATGTTATCCATATTTCAATGGTGTCACTTTTTTTAATACAAAATGATACAATTTCTGGGCTTTAAAAACTATATCTCTTAGCTTAGAAACCAAAGGCTCACCAAAAGTTGAATTGGCTGGAGAATGAATTTTAACGTTTGTAGAGAAAGGAGGTGGGATGAGATAGCTGTTGGCTCCAACAAAAGGAAAAGGAAGAAGGTGCTAAACAAACTGAACTTCAGAATCCTACGGCCAAATCAATCGTGATAATTTCTCTATCTTTTTAGCAGCATCACCTGAGTTGGCGTCTTTTGGGGAAGGTCACCAATAGTTCAGAATCAGAATTATTGGACAACATTATTCTATCTGCTCACAATCACAATGGCAGGGCAGCAACAACAAGAAAGCATTATGCACTTGACTTGCACCATATAAATACAAATATATACAGATGTTATAATAATCTGTAAAAATAAACCACTAGCATCCTTGATGATGCCAGACCTGTCCCTACTTCTTACATAAAATTACAACATCTGTGACACTTTCAAAGTAATGTCATTTCATGGTGTCACTGTTGACTTGGTTTGGTGAGAAACCCTCTTTTGAAAGCCGGCAGGTTTACTTCCACCTTCCCTCAACAACAGCCTTAAAACTACGTAACGTAACAACTAATAATACACAGAATTCAACACTGAGAACCTATAACATTCAAGCTGGACTGTGATGCTCTTTTCAAATGTTCACATTCACAGCCTAAGATTTCTTTTCTCTCTACCATAAAATAATGTAAATCTCTAATGCTTATTGTCCTCCATCTCTAATGATTTCAGAGCGTTTAATTCAAACTTGTCAAAACAATCAATACCGAAATCTTGGATACCAAAATCTTGGCACTCAAGTAACCAAGTCAAATCTTCGTCCCATGATTGGTAACCCTTACAAGTATTTTGTAATACCAGAGGAGGGTTGTCAGTATTATTCCAGGAGGCATCAATTAGGGGAGGTTCATCCATCCACAAGCTATTCAATAAAATATCGTCATTGCAAATATTGTCCAACAAAAGAGATGACTCGTCGGTGGAACAGTTTTCAGTTGAATTCTCCTCTGATGATGAGTTAACGGTGACCTCATTTTCTTGACCAGTAATGTTGCTAGGCTCAGGTGGCAAAGAACCAGCATGAGTTAAGCTGTCCTCTGCCTTGGGTTCTTTGTGCAAAGGCTCATGCGTGACAGGATCAATTCCCATCTTGAGAAGCTTTTTCTTTATATGAGTGTTCCAGTGATTCTTGATTTCATTGTCAGTCCTGCCTGGCAGTCTAGCTGCTATCTTAGACCACCTGCAAGAAGGAGAAATGTCACTATCTTGCTTCATTTGATCATGTGAACCATGCAACCATCAGCAAAGAAAATATCTCCAAGTACCAGTTTCAAATAATTGAAGCAATCTGTCAAATTTAGTTCATCTAGAATTATGAAGAAATTGTAGATGATACATGCATCCAACTCTTTAATAAAAATAACTAATCTTTAACGTATTTATTGGAAGGCATTGCTACGGTAGACCGTAGTCTCTTAGAGGAATTTAGTCACCTAATGCAAAGAAAAATGACGTCATGACAAATTAAAGGTAAACACTAAAATGTCACAACACGTTTACATCATCAGCTTTTAGTTTCTCCACCAACTTCCAAACCCCGCTGCCATCTTTTTGTCCATACTTAATGCCACGGCACCTCTACTCAACCTAAACACTTCCATGAAGGTGAAGATTAGTGCAGAGTGAGATTAGCTATGTACTTATTGCTTTGTGAATGAACTAAAAAAAATTCCCAAACAACGAGCCTTTGCTCTACCAAAGTTTTGTTAACACATTAGAATTATAAAAAATTATAAATTAATATAATGAGTCCCGTGGAATCAATAAAACTACTTTTTAATGTTTATCTGTACAAAATAGACAGGAAAGAAGAAAATGTTATTGCTCAAATGTCATCCAACCTAAAATTTTGATTATTTCAGATAAAAATGTATATATATAAATGTAATTGCATCTTTTTTTTGTTAAACCACTTAATATCTGACATTACATTAGCAATCGACTAATTAGGATTCAAGCTAAGTAAGATCTTTTTTGAATGAAAAAACTCTTCTCCTTTATTCTCAAAACTCGAATTCAAAACCTTGTTTAAGATCAAAAAAATCCCCGTACCACTCTACACGAGCATCATTTTGACAATTAAAACAAACCATTTGCCAGATATGATCTGAGACATTCAACAGAATGCTTAATGTTTTGTAAGACATCTTGTCAACCAGTTCCAAAAGACTTTTTGTCTTCTTTCCCACGAAGATGATGGGATACGAGACTCAATACTAATATATCAACGTACTGTGGTAGAAGAAAAACATGTCCACGCGGTTACTAGCTATACCGAGGAAAAATCGATAATGTACTTTATTAAAGTACTATCATCAACAGTTCTATATAGACTTAAATACGAGCTTCAAGTAATCAACCTGTTTCCAAGACGGGCATGAAGATCTATGACCAGCTGTTCCTCAGCTTCGGTAAGGAGACCTCTCTTCAAGTCAGGACGAAGATAATTAGTCCAGCGAAGCCGGCAACTCTTGCCACATCGGCGGAGTCCGGCGAGCTTTGGTACAGCTCTCCAACAACACTGGCCATTGGTGAGAATAAAACTGATGAGTTTCTTATCTTCCTCAGCCGTCCATGGACCTTTCTTGACCCCAAGTTTGTCACAGCAAGGTTGCCTTCCCATATCGCTACAGAAAACTTACACAAATCACTAATATTTGTCAAGACTCTCGCAGCTACAACTTGTAAAGACTCAAAAGCCCCACACCCACCTATATATAATGCCCTCACCTTGAGTTTCCTAGTTCTCCTTAAGTACACACACAAACATACATGTAAACAGAAATAGAGAGAGGGAGGAGACTCCGGGTTCCACCATTAGTTTAAGAAAATGACATGGGAACTAAAATGGCTTGTTGAGGCAAAAATGAGTGAAGGTGAATGACAAGTGACAAATAGGACCGAGCTAAAATTTTAAGGACCGAAAGACTCGATAAAAAACAGCTTACTTCTTCCTATTTTCCTACAAAAAATTCACTCTGTGATTGCAAGCTTACTCAACCATACCATCATGCATTCCGTCATCACCACGTTTACTTGTCCTTATTGAGATGCTACAGTATTTTATGTTGCTTATATTTTAATTGATATTAACTACAAATAACTTTATCTTTAAAAAAAGAAAAGGTACAAACAAATAACCCTTGCGGTTCAAATCTATGTCTAGCTAGTTGCATAGGTTTACTATCATAAACTTGTTGAGTATGTTCATTGAGAACCATTAATGGAAGTCTTTTTTTTTATCTTTCGTAATTTAAAATTCATTAAAAATAGATTCAACCAGTCTCTTTCATAAGATAACAATTATATTAACAAGCATAAGAGTAGAACCTACGAAAATAATAGGTATGTGGTACATTCTACGTAAGCCTTTGATTGCAACAATCATAAGGAATCCATCTGGGGTCTCCAAACCAAATGGTTAAAATCTTTTTCTCTTCCGTCTCCATGACAGGAACATGGGAAACGTGTTTCAGATTGCTGTTTTAGAAATTTATTGTGATTCAACTAGAAAGAAAATTGAAAGATGTCAGTTTGTACTAGTACCACACAATCAAGATCTTCTGTCCAGGTTTTATGATGTCTTATTGTGTCCAGTGAATTTATGTGGGACCCGCATAAATAAATGGTTGAGATTCACTGAATACAATAAGACACTATAAAATTGGGCAGAAAAATTGAACTCAGTACCATATTTCCACAGAATCATTTTTTTCTTTCCAATTAAATGAAAAACGTTAAAAAGATGAAGACAACATATATAAATTAGTCGTATGGTGTCAGATCATTAGAAATTAAGAGAGTTAACTTCATTTCGAATAGCTAATTGACTTTTCATTCAGAAATAAATTAATTACTGCTGCCGACGAGGCCTTTGGCTAAAGTTTAAATATGTACCAACCCCTGCTCAAATTCTAATTAGGAGGGCCAAAATTATTCTTAAAAGTAAATTAACATTATTGGTTTAATGCTCTAATTTGAGGACTTTTGCCACTCCTTTCAGTAAGCGTTGCGTTGCTATCTGCCAGAGATTATGTCACTGAAAAACTTGCTAATGACATATACTTGTCTTCTAAGTCCATCATCATTATCCAAATGACATTGCAAAAGAAACCCTGTTGCATACTCATCAACTTTATAAAGAACTTCCATCTTTCACCTGATTCTCGATTTGTTCATTAGTTTCATTGACTATAAGGACTTCTGATCATGTAGTGTACTAATTAAATTATAGGATACACTTTTGAATGTATAGGACATAGACTAGGGTACAATCAATCTTTCAACCTGACCATGGAGTTTCTCTCCCCAAGATATTTTCCAAGTACTTAAATTGAAGAAAGGGTCAGGAACAACCTGTTACAAGGCAAGCTACCTGAGGATGTTCATGCGTGCAAAGCTCATCAAGAAAAGCATACGCTTAATATTTTTAATTAATCCACCCGACATAGATGACATGTTTTTGTTCATTTGAGTACGTACCATTACATACCGTGTGCCACGTACATTGCTAGCTTCCTCCCCCATGATTTGGTGTGCTTAATTAATGGAAAATCACATAAAATCATCCACAGGAAGTTTGGCAAGATGGTACCTACAAAACCACTGTATTACACACTTGTCTTCCTGCCGGGACCCCCACTTCAAATTACATTTCCAACACCATGACCCAACAAAACAGGTAAAACATGACAACTATGTAGCTTTTGGGGTAGTTCACGATCCAAAGAATTGGTCTTTTACTTTTGTCTCTCTTAGCATATACAAGTGTCTATGTTGTTCAACGTGGACCCTTGCATAAACTTGGGATTTCAATCTCTAGACCTCCCGTTGTACGTCGTGATCCATGGACAACATCTCGGGTTTATCTCAAGCGCAGTCCCTCTTCAGCATCCTCAAACACATACATGGATTAATATCAAACGCTGAAGTCAAGCAATTGTTAGCCACAATATTATTAATTGACAGAGTCAAACAAAATCCCTTTAACTAAATGGGTTTGTTTCAATTTAAAGTTGCTAACCGCTGCCTGCATTTATTATATATCTTTTTCCTTATATCTGTGTTCGCATACCCATGCATGCTTCATGGGAAGCGTATCAGGTACGTACTTTGCCACAACGAAAGAGAAGCCAGGAAAAGCAGGCAAGTGTGCTTAAGTGCAAATACAAGTAATAATAGCTACGTGACCGTGAAATATGGAGCAGTTAAATTAATGAAAAAGGGCAGACAACACCAAACCATTTTTTATGTTTTTAGGTACGTAACAAAGTAATAATTTATGTATTTGTAGGTACAGGTAGGAATGATAATCGAGGGTGGTAGATATGGCGACATTGCTTGTATTGTTGGATGTTTCTCTTTGGTATAGCAGTTGTGAGTTCCTGATCAGCTGGAAGTCGATATCTGACATATATATAAATATATGGTTCTATGTGTATTACGTTTTGGAGACATGATTAATTATAGATATGATTAATTACAGCTACTTCAGAAGTGACACAGTTCAATCATCTCCAATGTTAATCACGATAACTCGAACTTACATTCTTTTGTTTATAATGGATTAAGACAAAGCAAGATATTGAAAACATAATCATCCGAATTACCTATATTTATTGCCTCATCTCAAATTTAAATGACGTCTTTGATACCAATTCTGGGATAAAATTAAATGTTATAAGAAGGTCCAAATTAGGAGTTTTAACTAAAGTGTAAACAGTGGGAAAGACAATGTCGCCACCAGCTCTTTTTTTTTTTTTGGTTACAATTAAAAGAGACTAAACTATCTCGTAAAAGAAATACCACAAGCATCAGCCCATACAATTAAAGAGAGGGATGCAGAAATATCATCCTAAATCTGAAAATTTTGACACTATACCATGACCCAATTTGGCCAGACAATACGCTGCAAAATTACCTTCGCGACTAGCAATATTCCTAGTGGAAATTGAAAAACAGGACTGGGCTGGATTGACATTTTCAATGTTTATTGATTAGTTACATTGAATTAAAACGTTTATTGTTCACCTAATTTTGAGAAATCTGGAAACATTAGTTGTCTATATTATTTTAGATAAAAATAAAAATATTGATATTAACTTATCCAATTTGATTAATATAAATTTTCTATACAATTTCAATCATGAGAATTCCAATTTAATCTTCTTAAAGGAAAATTACCAGCTAACAAGATAATTTGATATGGCAACTACAAATTTACTAATCTTGAATAGCATCTTAATTTTCTTAATCAAGGCTTAATTTTAAGGTATCTAGTAATAAGTAAACTCAATTTCCTGGCAATCATTTTTAGCAGACCGACTAGTTAGCATACTTTATTTAGTGACATTAGACAAAAGAATATAAAATATGCATTTACATGTCATCTTCGGATTAAACAGTAATTTTAATTCCAATTAATCTATGTCTAAGGCTGTAAACGGAAAGCACCCAATTCTTTTGGCAAATCACATAAAAAAGTCCTTGTGATATACTTGATTATTCATCTTAGCCCTTGTGTTTTTAATTCGTTCACCTTAGCCCCTGTGTTTTTTATTCTCA
>JANIPN010000218.1:58983918-59000046 GCA_027478595.1 Erythroxylum anguifugum
TCAGTAGTATGATCACATCATAATTTCCTTCATGCTATGTCTTATATCATGGACTTCATTAATTCGATTAAAGATCAATACATAACAATGAATATCAAATTAATGAAATATGCCTTTTCTTTATTTATCCATAAAGTCTGTACATGACTTTGAACAAAATGCGCTAAAGGAGATGGCCTTTAGGGCACTACTCTAACAGTTCTTTGAGCTATGATTAAGAGGATATTGACAAGCCTATTTATGTTTCTTCTTTGATTATGGGCCAATTCATAATCAAACATATCCTATTTATGTTTCTTCTTACTAGGATCACATTATGATAAAACTTAATATTCTTATCCCTTTTCTTTAACCAAGAAATCATTGCTCCTGGTTTTAATAAAGAGATTTGATTACGCAAAGCTTCAGAGTATTCTTAGATTGCTTTTTCCTCTAGTTGTGTCCACCATGCATCCCTTAGGTGAATGTATAGTTTTATTATATGTTATCCATAATCCTCTTGAATTGTTTAACTTGAACCTAAATGTTGGAAGTAGACCTTAAACTGAACTGTTTCGATTCTTCTTTCATAAATTTCAGCTTGGTCACACTTATAAAAGAGTTAAAGCCTTGGATCCTTTTACTTATTACTCTTCTTACTTCATTCATGAAATCCTCATAGACAACCAGAAAATTATTAAATCTAAAGGGGAGTTTCCTTTTATTTCAAATAAGGAAGTTTTATACTACGATGGGGGAATGGTCTGAAACTTCTAGATGAAGGAAGTTTGTTTTGCTTTCTGGACATGAGTTTAACCAATTTCCCTCAATCAATTCCCTATCAGTTTTATTCCTTATAAACCATAGTCTGTTTGTTACTTCACATGTAGAAGTAGTAATTAAACTTTAGATTTGTTATTTTTAGCATATTGACACATTCAACGAAGTCCAAAGAATGATTGCTTAAGCACACATTACCTTCAGCTTCTGACCAATTGAGAGTGTTACTAAAATCTCTCAAGAGCAACCATGGATGTTGTATTAAGGATTTAATACTTTTGTAGTTGCACCCATAAGATTCTCTTTTGAAACCTAAAGATAGAGCCATATATATTTATGTATTTTACCTTAAATCCCTTATCCTCCCTCAAGAACTTGATTTTGGTGAACATGTGTTGATCACCTACACAAGAGACTTCAAGTCTAACCTTTCTAATGTCAAAAGCCACTATGTTTCTACCATAGTGGAGATGGTTATAGTTAGAGACAAAAGAGCACCAATTGCCTATGAGGCTAAGTTTAAAAACTTTTAACGAGAAAGCTTAGTTTCAAATACCCCAGTGAAATCTACTTTATTGTTATAGACAAAATCCCTAAGTGCTTGTTGTTTTACGGGGCTATAAAGACCCATAATGTTTTATGATGCAATCAACATAGGTATGGATTCTTACAAAGAGAGTCGCTCATTGTTAGCTTCCCCAATTTAACCACACCCTTTCCTTTTATTTTTCTGATTGGAATAGAGGATTGTTTACAATAGGTTATTGAGTTTTGTTTGTGAGTCATAATTTGTTTTGAGATGCCTTTCTTCCCTAAATTTAACATTAGCTTTCTTTGATTTTCTATCTATGTTTTTTTGAAAATTAAAAGAAAATTTATTAATAACAATGAAAGCTACAATAACGACATTACAATGATATGCTTAATCTGTCCATAAATTAGTATAAAACAAATTACAAGACTATATTACAATAAGTACCATAATTATAACATCCAGGCATTCTTCATGTTATGAGTAAGAGCATTTTTTTTAAAGTTTACGATTAAAACTGCTCGAACCTAATTGATAATTATATATGCTATCTGTATTTTTCTTCTTCAATTCCCTTGTACAATCTCCTATTTCTTTCCCTTCATATCTAGTAGATGGTGGTAGTAAAGGTTATCTTAGCGAGCAAACCATTTGGCTTTTCCTACTTGGTGCTATCAATGATCATGTTCAATGTTTCTCTCCAATCAAAAGTGTAGTAAGGGACTAGTAATAGGTGCATAATTCTGCTCCAAATTGCTTTTGTGTAACTACAACAAAAATATAAATGATCCATACTCTCTTCAGCTTATTTACAAAGAACACAAGTAGGATCATATACCCCAAATCATTTATCTTTGGTTCTAAGCCTATTTTTGATTACCAAACAAGAGAGAACTGAGGCTTTTGGGTTTAAAGATTATTTCCATAATAATTCATACCAAGGGATTTCTTTAACATTGCTTGTAATAATCTTTTTACAGGAGCTATTGGTGAAAGTACCTTTCGGGTTGGGAGCCCAAATGATGCTATCCTCTCTATGTGCCTTAGGAATTTGTGGTAAGTAGTCTGCAAGTAAGGAATTATCTATCTAAGTTACTAGAGTTATCCTTAGGTAGCTTTTGTGAAATCTCTCCTTTATTCACTTAAGCTTTGTGATACTTTGCTTGATTCAAGCCTAATAGCTCTATCTAAGTCCTCTCTTAAATCTTTTACCTTTCTCAACCCACCTTTTCTCTTAAGGGCATGCTTTGATCTCCATTAATAGGATACACGTATGGCATCTTTATACAATTTGTCATCCTCCCCAAGTTTAATTGGAATTGTATTCGAAAGGGATGCGTTTTTTTTTCAAATTAACACATAGTTTAGTATATCAAATCCTCTTTTTATATGTTTTCATTTCTTCCATACACATTGGATGACAAATATAGATAGCTAAGACAATAAGTCCTTTATCCAACTAGTACTCTAAAGAGACTCTGTGTAGATTTATCAATATGGGATTTTTATCATGAGATACCTTTTCTATGCTTGGCATAGGTTTCCATGGTTATAAGAAAATAAGTTGGTTCAGAACATGCCATGCGTTAGCTTCCATTAATTACTTTGCATTTTCTTTATAATTAAACTTAAATAGTATGATTTGATCTTATGATAACAATACTTTTACTAAACCCTTTGTTTTCCAGGCTTTTAAGGCCTAGTCTCTAACTAGAGGGAAAGGATGGAGTTTTGCCATGAAGAACCTAAATAGTGTTGAGAGCCAAGCAATAGTGCCATCAACACTTGAATGTTTGGAGCAGCTATGCATATACTGTCTCTTGAGGTTAGAGGGAGGAAATATTACAAATTTTCAGCAGACTCCTCAACCATAACTTACTTCCAAATCAAGGAATATTTAATGAGGAAATAACATAAGCCAATCTAGAGGACTATATTTAAAGATTTGGTAACTATTAAGGAGGATGGAGAAGATAAGGGAAAGTTTTCAGATAAAGATGAAGGTAGAAAATGGTTATCATATGGTTGCTAACTTCAAAGTTGTTAGTCTTTATAACATACTAGTAAAAAGCTACTTGTAATAGTTGTTTTCTTCAAAAAATTGTTGCTAGAAAAGGAAAAAGGAGAAAAGGTGGGATAAAGAGTGAAAATACTTGGAGGCCCTTAAAGTCAACAAATACTCCTACATTGAGGAGAGCTTGAGAAGATCAGAATGTAAAGCTTGGATGGAGGTTAAAAGAGTGCAATATGTGCAGGAAAAGGACAAAATTTGTAACAGGGATAGATCTAAGTCAGGGGGACATAGTGAGGAAGGGATTGGATGGTAGCGGGAAGGAGGAGCATATTCTTTCATTGAGCTAATCTTAGTTAATATAGATAAGTAAAGCATACAATCTCAATATTTGTCATAGTCATTAATAATGTTCAAATAGGAGGAAGTGACTTAATTGTTTCTTTAAAATCTGATTATTGTCTTTTTGAAGCTCATTAATTTTATCACTTTTAAAATGATCCACTTTTATTGAGATACTTTGATATTAATTTACATGATTTTCAATTTTCTTGATATTGAATAAATAAATGTGCTTAAAAAGTCTCATTATATATGTTATGAACAATAAGAACTCCTATACTGTCTACATATTCATTCAAAAGTTCTATATTTTTGCTTTGACAACATTTATGTTTAATTTTTCAAAAAAGTATGTTTGTTCAAACGTATCACTTCATTTTATAAAATGCAAATTCAACTCATAACTTTAAATTAAATGAAAAAAATCAAACCGGCATGCTCGAAAGAGGTAAATCAATGTTTTACTAAATTGTTTTGATGAAAATGAAGAAATAAACAGATGTTTCCTTATAAGGATGACAAGAGAAGGGAAATACTTTTCCTTTTGGTAATATGAATGTGATGCTGTCTTTGCATGAAAAATCAATCAATCAAAGGAAGCCCTCACATTGATAATAATAATTCTATAATTTGATAAAGACATAAATAAAAACATTTATGAAAAAATATTTCCAATTTCATCAATAACCTTCTTTATTGAAAAATTTTACTATAGTTGAAACTAATATAACATTAAAGTGTGTTCAAGGCATAATGCCAGCATCATATGTACAACAGATCAAAAATAACTAAATTATGGCAGTACATCAATCAATAAAAAGAAAAGACAGCTGTAGGTTCCATCGATATTTCATCTACATAGAAAGATTTTGTTGTGCATTGTGTGCCATTAGACATGCTCTAATTTGATTAGCTATTCTACTAGCCAGTTGGTATTTCTTTTGTTTCGTGTCTGTGAATCTTCTTAGACTTCTCTCTCTCCAAATGTTGTAAATGGTAATGATGAAAACTCCTTTATACAATATGGGGTGTGTGTAGCCTTACCTAGAATTCCTGATAACCCAACTCAAGGCCTACTCCCATTTGTAGCCATTGTTATTGCTAGATAACATGTGCAGCATACTGGTCCAAATAGCTTTAGAGAAGCTACGTTGAAAGAACAAATGCTCTCTATCCTCAACAGCTTTGATGCATAGCAAACGTAATACATCTTCACTTCCATACCATTGATTCTTGGTTTTAAGTCTATTTTAAATTAAAGGCCAAGAAATAAAAGATGATGTGGGGCATAAAGTGTGTTTCCATATAATATTGAACCAAGGAACTTCCATAGTATTATCTGTAAAAAAATCTAAGACAAGAATGATTTAAGTATTGACCATTCTAATTCAGTACCCATGATATTATGTCTTCACTTTAAATTGTCACCAATGTAGGAAAATGATCAGCTAGGGACTGGAATCCCTTGAAGTTATCATGCCAGTTCCCTTCCATAATCAGTGAGGAAAATTTAAGATGTAATGGCATTCTATATCTAAGTTGTTGAAATTCTGCTGATTGCTCCAAAGGATTGATGTCAAGTCAATTATCAAACTAAATCCATGTCCTTTCACTATTCCTAATTTTATGTTTGATACAATGATAAATGATATTTCTAAGCTTCATCATTTGTCTAAGTATCCAAAAACCCTCATTTGAAAAATTAGCTATAAAGAGAGTTCTCATATATTTCCTTCCATATCTTTCAACTATTTTTAAGTCGGTGAGATTTTGTTTGTTTGTTTATTTAAGTCTTCATATGTCTATTTTGAACTTAAATAGTTTTATTAATTCTTTTAAATTTGACTAGGTTTTCATTTACTATTTTTCAATCTAGGGACCTCTTGAATAATAAAAATATTGTATGAAATAACCTGAAATGACTAGTTTTAAGAATTATTCTCTATCCATAGTGGCAAAGATTAATGTACCACCTGAAAAGACTTTTTTTTTACAATAAAAGGTCTATAGGATGGAGCCCATTTTATTCTTTCTTCATCTTGGATGGGAAAAATGCTTCTTAGCACCAAATCTCTAAGAGAGGAAGAACACATGTTTGCATTTTTTATCATAGATCTAGCCTTTCTTCTTCAACATTGTTGTCTATGACACATCACTACAACCTCTTTTTCTCAACCAAATTCAACTAATTATAACTCACTTTACCTACTTAGTTTTTTGAAGTTCCATCTCCATTGGGACATGAAGTGATGAAATTTATTCCTTCACTATTAAGATTACTTTTTCTCATATAGTAATAAGTATATCATTGCTTTAACTAATGCTATGATAGTTGTAGGATAAGCATAGAGAGTGTACAATAGTATGTCATGCCTATATCATATGATAACCATTTTCTAGATTATTTTCTTAATATTTTATTTGATGGCATCCATCATTTAAGTTTAATAAGGTGATAAATTTATATGATTAATTTTAAATTGTTCATTGGAATTTATATTTAAAGCAACATTTGTAATGGGGGAATTGTGAATACTGATTTTGCTTGACAAGTCAAATATTCAAACAATATCTTGATTTAAAAAATTTTTAAGCACTATTTGTACGATTTGAGATTATAAATATGCTTGAGTATAATTTATAATGTAATCAATTGTAATAAAAATAATTTGATGTCTACTAGAATATCATGAATGAAATTAGGCCAATAAAGTAAATGATTAAGGGTGAAAGCTTATTATGCAATGACCTAGTTAGTCAATATTTCTGTGTAAAGATTGGACATAACTGAAAATTTCTAATGTATTATATGCAATCTATCTTTAAAGTAAACTAATAGAATGCTCAGAGGATTTATCTAGATCTTTTTTTGTCTTATGGGATAAGTTATACAACACCCTTCATACATCTCTATTAGAATTTTATTTGCTTCATTTCTATCCACCCAATGAAAGAGGTGTCATTGGAATTTTTTATACATAAATTCCCCTTAAATTACAAATTTATTTCTAATCTTATTAATTTATTTTTCTCTATAATGCTTCCCCTTTGACAGATATTCCTTATTATAAATATAATTCTTCAAGTCACAATGAAAAGGATACGCATCAAGTTTAAATACAAAAAACTAGGTGATATAATGGCTCATTGAAGTTCCATCCCCTCATTAACTGTCAACATAATAGCTAAAGGTGCTAATGCATTAACAGATTAATTCATGTTCCTAGATGAAGGTATTCAATTTCACCAAATTCTTCAATTAGCTAAGTGAAATAATTCATATAGCCAAGTTTCATATTCTTTGTTTGTGAATCTCCTTTTACTTAATAAATGATCAATGTCAAATTATCATACACCTCAAGCTTTTCTATTTTCATCTTTAAGGTTGCTTGAAAGACCAACGACACAAATCTTATATTCCATAATTATTGGTTTATTAAAATGCTGACTTGATTGTAATGTGAAGTTGTTCTTCTTATAGGGAAATAAAAAAAATCTTCTTCATCATTTCAAATAATATTGACTCTATTAGGCAAGTGAGTTTCTAACTCATAGTTTGTTAACAAAAAAAATAAGTTACTACAAATATTTATATTATTTTCATGATATTAGTAATTTAATATGTAAAGAATAAGTTTAATAGGAGAGTACAATGAGCAAAGGAGCCAAATTGAGTAAAAAAAGAAAAAATAAAGAGCAAAGTGGAGAAGATATACAATTCAAGTGAAGAACCAAGAGAAAAGAAGATTATGCATATCAATATTTAAGAAAATTATTATTATAATTCTTGCAATATTATCTTAGTAATTTCCATAATTATGTGCTCATTCATTAAATGATATATCTAAAGCAAAGTTTTGGGTAACAATCATTATGGGTCAATTTGATTCTCTTTTAGTTAAGATAACCAATGTATAGGTTGACCCCATTTCTTTAAGGTAACAATTTAAACTGTTTTCCTTGTTTTGGCCAAAACGGTTGATCTTAAGAAATTGTAGAGAATGGTCCTTATGTTTCAATGAAAATAGTAGTTGTAGGTAAAGTAGAAACTAAGATACCATAGGATAAAGGTGAGTGCAGAAAAAAAAAGATAAGAGACTCACTGAGTTAAATAGCAAAGTGTTGCAAATTTTGTTTTATTCTCCTAATAGTAATAAATTCAATAAGGTGTTTATGTAAGAAAATTATCTACATATTTAAAATCACACATCAAGGAACTAATTAAGTAAAAGAGACCATAGTAAGCTTATTAATGCATCAATATGATATGTTTCATATAGAAAAAAAGAGTTATTTTCTAATATTTGCACTTATTTCATTTTTATCATTAATTCTCTTAAGAGTCTTTGTAAGATATACTAATCTTGAATTGGTGAGAAAATTTTATAGGTACTATCAAATGTGTAGGAGGCAAAAGTAACGTCTATACTAGAAACTAAAGATTTGATACCTTGTCATTGAAAAAGCTTGTTGGATCACTACTCAGTTATGAGATGTGGATGAATGAATTGTATGAAAAACAAATGGTCCAAGAAGAAAAAGAGTGGTTTTTAAAGTATTTATAACTTTAATGATGAGGAGACTTCTGTAAGTGAGAGTGATAAAGATGATATAAATTTCATTATAAAAACATTTAATTTTTTTAAAAAGAAGATGGAAGAACAATTAAGGAAAAACAAGAAAACACTTAAGACTATATAAGATGATTACTAGTTCGGAAAGTTAGGAATATGAAAAGGAAAATACTTTAAGGAAAGCTTTTAATGGTTATTAGTGGGCAATTTTTTATAAGTAGTAATAAAATAAAATTTTGTTTATTTGGTAAGGTTAACCACTAATGACCATTAACAATTAACCATATAATTGAGTCCGAAAATGAACACAGAAGTACTTGACTGTGTAAAGGTAAAAGTGTGCAACGATCATAAAGGTTAAGGGTTCAAGAGAGAAGGTAGTGCTTTATTTCAAGCATTTGAGCTTCATTTTCAAACAATATAGGATAGGGAGAGGAAAGACTTTAAAAATCTCTGAATCTGTGAACACTAACCACCACTTTGAGTAGTAACTTAACCCTTTTAGAACGTTATCGGTGTCTCACTGGTGGCTTTCCTCTTTTAGTAAGACATATGAAGGTTCCTATTAGAGGTAGCTTAAAGCAGTCAACCATCTCGAAGGTCTAATAGGATCCTAGTAGCTTGGATTTTGAGTTCCCTTTCCATTTATAAGTCCTTAAAGAATCGAGCAAAGAATTATGTTCCTTATAAAGAGGTTACCAAATCATGAAGGAGTGTAGTTTTAGGAGAAACCCCTGTAGAAACCAAAACTTTTCCACTATAACTTAGTGAATGGGATTATTTCCCCACTTATAGAGCTACTGCAAATAGGAGATCGAACTTGTTCTTTTAGTTGGATTGGTTTCTTTTTGAACAAAAGACCTTTATCCCCTCTGGTATAAGCTTGGGCTCAATCCAGATAAGGCAGCAAGTGTTTGGATAACGTTATATTAACTAAAGAGGATTCCTTCATTTTCAAATTCAGGAATGAGGATAGTCTTTCTTCAGTTATAGAAATTAGACCTTGGCATATTGAAGGTCAACTATTTTTTTTTCCAAAAGTGGTTTCAAGGTATGAAATTAGATAGAAATGGAATAAAGTTCTCCCTAATATGGATCAATTTCCATAATGTTCCGCTGAAGTATTGGACATTGGATTGTTTGAGCTTTCTTTCCAGCTCAGTATGTAAACCTCTAGCTTTTGATTCCTCCACTTCAAAGCTTGAAAGAATATGTTTTCTAGAATATATGTTAAGGTTAGGATAAGGGATGAACTGTTGGAACCCGGTCTGAAAGCCAGATCCCAACCGGAAAACGAGACGAAAGAACAGAAACAAAAGCAAATCGAAGGCTCGGAACCGAAGCGAAATGAATCGAATCGGATAACCAAGTACGGAAACAAAACGAAAACGGAAGCAAAAGAGATTCAAACTGAAAGCGAAATGAATCGAATCGGATAACCAAGTACGAAAAAAAAACAAAAACGGAAGCAAAAGCGAATCAAACTGAAAGGCATAAGGCGGAAGTAAAGCAAACAAATGGAAACACAACTTGAGGGCAATTTCTGACAAAATTCAACTTACTGAAAATTTTACATTTTTGGAAAGAGAGTGAAGAAAACTTGTTGAGAAAAGCAATGGTTCAAAAATCGGGTGAATCGGAGGCCAAACGAGAATGTTTTAAGAGAAAATGCAAAAATGACCAAATGAATAGTGCTTGACCAAATGAATAGTGATCGGCCAATTTCTGACCCTCATATCTTTTTACTCCTAACTCCGATTGGGACATACCATACCTCATTTTAAAGATAATAAGACCCCCTAGAACTTTCATGAAGGATGGAAATTCCAATTCCCGCTCTAAAGGGGCAAAAAATCCATCTGAAGGTTCAGCCTAAATTACCATATGAAAGTGTTCATGATGATCAAGCAAGAACCGAGCTAAGTTTTTAGTATGGAAATGGACATAAGATGAAGAAAAAAAATATATCGGGATTTTTGGATTAGTCTAAGGTTTCCAACGCGGATTCGGGTTCCAGTTTGGTTTTTTTGTAAGAGGTTGGACATCCGAAAATGGGTTCCAACAATTGCGGTATCAGAGCAAAAAGAGTTTATAAGGAATCATGCGTACGTATGAGGGAATCTGTATAAGTAGTTGGATTTCAGAAACGGGATCCAACATGAACTATTTAAGGATCGCCTTGTAATGAAACTTAATGAGGCTAGTGAACTTGTCAGAGCTGAGATAAACCTTTCCTACAACTAGAAGCCTTAGTTTTGTAAGATGGTATGGACAGAAACAGGTAGATTGTTCAAAAAAGAGACTATCAAGAACTAATAGGACTTAGAGAATCAATGGAGTAAGGGGAAATGAAAACTATTAATAAGAATCAGGACTTTCCATCTACAATAAGGGATGTTTCTAAAATCACTGGAACTCTAGAACTAGCAGAAGTAATGACGGACCAAGGATCTAGTCTTTATAAGAAAACTGTAGTTGAGGCTGAAAAGGGGAAAGACAATAAGATTATAACAAACGATTATATAGATAAAGAACCAGTTAAGGACGAAGAACCAATCCAGGAAATCCATAATAATCAATGGAGATTTTGTTGGAGAATTTCCATTCAACTTTAAATAAGAAATTAAGTTGAAGAAGAAGGCCAACGGGATGGTAATTTCTCCTATCCACTTCATTTATGTTTTTTTGGGAACATTAGAGGGATGAATGAACCTCTCAAAAGACAAGTAGTAAAAGACCTAATTTTAGATAAGAAGCCTTTAATTTTAGGATTGTTTCAGACTATAGTTAAAGCTAAAAAAGATTAAGAATCCATGAGGTTTTTAGGGCCTAAATGTGTCTTTGGATCCAATCAATTGCATCACTATAATGGCATAATTGTTTTTTCCTATGATAAGGACAAGGTTCAAGTTACAACTATAAGTTGCTCTTACCAGTTTATTTGGCATGCAAGAAATTGGATTCTTAAATATCCTTTGAATTGTAAATCATTTATGCCTATATCTTTGATTTTCAAATAGTGAAATTATGGGAGGATTTTGCTACTATTAAATCATATATGGTTAATCCCTGGACTACGGGAGATTTTAACTGTGTACTTCATCCCTCAAAAGCTCAAAGAGAAAGAGTAAAACATAATGATCTAGGTAAAGAGATGGAGACCATAGTAGGCTTGATGGAAGTATTTGATTTAAGATATGTTGGTTATCACTTTACCTGGAATAACAAACAAACAACAAGGTAGAAGTTTCACCAAGATAAAACATAATAGGGTGCTAGTTAATTATGGTTAAATAGGTCTATGGCCTAATTCCTCTACTCATTTTAAATCTCCTGTATGCTCATATCTTTCTTTCATAGAAGTGATTGAGCCTAACAATCATGAATTTAACAATACTCCTTCAGATTCTTTAATTTTTAGTTCATAAGGAAGGGTTCCTGGATATAGTAAGGGAGGTTTGGATTCCAAGATACAAGTCCTATTTGTTCATGAGAAAATCGAAAAGGTTGAAGGCCAGGTTGAATTTCTCAAGGCTAGTGGTCCTCCTTCTACTTAAAGACTACAGGATATAAAGGTGAAGCTTAAGGATTTACAAGACCTTTTTAATCTGGATCCTTATAACTTGGATCTAAAGAAAAAAGAACTTATAACACTTGAGGGGTATTTTAGAGCACTTTAAGAGCATAGTTCCTTATTGCTGTAAAAGGAAAGGCTAAGTTGGTTGAAAGAGGGGGATACTAACAATCAATTAGTGAATTGGTACAAGTAGATGGCTGCATAACATTTTAATGATCCTTTATGATTGAGTGAGTAACATAAAACCTTCAATGGGTGTGTTTTGTTTGTTTAACACCTTTTAAAAAAATTCTAATTAAGATTAAATGATGGATTGTTTTTCTTGAGGATAATCAATTTCTTAAATGCAATGGAGTTTGATTTATGCTATAAATACACTAATTTTATCACCAATTTCATGGTGTATTACTTGTATTTTGGATTTTTATGGATTTGATAGTTAATGTAAGAAGTATTATCATTTTAGATCATTTTCTACCTATTCAATGAAAAGGAGAGAAATTGGAGATGAATTGAACTGAATTGGAACAATTTTGGAAAAATTAGAGAAGGACCCATGAACATAGCACTAACATGCTACCATATTCAGGCCTTGTTCAAAGGTAGTCACCTTTATTTCTCTTATATAACACTACACACCCTAATTTTGCCCCTTGATGAAAAGTATGGTTCCCTTGATAGTTTTATATAGATCTTAAGTTGGTGATAATTTTGTCAAAGAAATTCTAAGAGAACATGACTAGCTACACGAACCACACTACTATTTTAGATTTTAAGGAAAAGGAGGATAGAAAAAAAAGAGTTCTTTGGCTAAAAAATGTTAAAAAGTCATTTTGAAGTTGTTTTACAATAGTTTTGATAATATCATGTCGTCTTTTAATGTTAAAGCACGATTTTAACAAGAATTATTTGAAGATTCAAGATTTAAGAACAATGATTTCTTTATCTAACAATGATTTTTTTTATCTTACTTTCTTTATTGTTTTTGTATTGATATTTTTACTTTAATTATAAACCAAATTGAGATATAGATTTAGGTAGTGGAAACCTAAAATGTAATGTACTTTGATTGATCTTTGGTTTAGTGTATTTTTAGTGTTCTTATGATTTATCCATGTTTTTATATTGATTGAAAAAAAGGAGCAAAAGTAGAAGATTCAATACTTGAAATATGTGTTTAGATCACAAAAACAAAGATGGTTAAACGAGCTACTCAAGAGAAAGCCATAAGATCTTCCCAAGTTGGAGTAAAACCTATCAAGAGTGTTCATAGAATGATTAAAACATTCTTAGGTTATCTATACTCGAAAGGGATGTTGGTTGATGAAACAATGAATAACGATTGTATGTACAAAGAGAGAAAATTATCTAAATTAGGATATTCTTATTTGTCTAAGAAACTCGGACATTCATTAAACTAAAATGAGATATAGTAAAGTTTTAAGGAATTTCTCACCTAAATATAGTTATTTCATGTTTGATATATTTTTTATTATTGCTTTTTGATAGGAGTAGTTTATATGATTTTTTGATAGATGTTTAAGTGTGCTTTTGAGTGTTTCTTAGATGATTATTATGTATATGGGTTTAGAATTATGTTATTATTAGTGTTTGTTTATATTCTAAGTGTTTGTGTGGTTTAGAGCACGATTTGGATCTTAATTGAAAGCATGCCATGATCGTGACATAGGGCGTAACTAGCAATTCTAGCAAATTTCATCTTTTCCAGCTCACATGTCTTTTTATAATTTTGACATTTTGGGGCTATTTTTGGAATCAAATTAAGAATGAAAACCCTAGAAAGAACCCTAGAAGCCTCAAGAACTATTTAAGAACATAAAACACTAAAAAAAGGTATTCTCCATCTTAAGAAATTGGGATTAATCAAGGAAGATCAAGATGGGAGCATTGGAGAGTTCTAGTTGTTCTTGCATTTCCATATCAGTCCAACTCATATTCTTTCTTCTTTCCTTTTTTTATTTTCTTTAAGCTTGATGTATGAATGGGTGAAGATGCTATATATGTTTTTGATGTTTTAATTTTCATATTAAGATTTGTTCTTGAGTTATTTTGTGACTTAATCATTATTGATTTTGATATAATGTTATGATGTTGCGGTATTTGGGTATGCTAATACTTCGACAACAAATTGAGAGAGTGAGTCAAAAGTAATCAGATTAGGTTGGGTAACAAGAGTTAGAAACCTAATAAGTAATTAAAATATCAAATTGATAATCGTGCGAAGAGAGATCTTGTGTGAAAACTTAATTATTCGATAGATCACTTAAGAATTAGTTGAAAACGTTATGCTGTTCCTGTGAATCTAGAGATTGCAAAATCTAGAATTTTGTAATTAATTAGGTTTAATCAATTGGGGTTAAATTATTAGGTCTTGAGAGAAAATAATTAAACTTTTGAAAATCTAGAATCGACACCTAGTTGAACTAATAGTGGTTAAGGGAGCAAAATAACGTTAGCACGAATCCTAGGCTTTCATACTTGATCATCCCTGTTTTCTTGTAACATCTCAATTTTTAAGTGGTTAAGTGCTCACTTTATTTGATTTTTTCATTCAAATCATATTTCATAATCTTAGACAAAGTGAGGTTCACTTTGTTTTAGCTATTTTCTTATGGGATCAACACCTTTAATACTACAAGTTATGATCTGTATCCTTGCGGATATTGAGGGTTTTATATTAGGTAAAACTTGCTCAACACTTTTCCTTAGTGTTTAGATTTTTAATTTGTTTTATTTTCTTATTCGATCATCTAAAATCAATGGTATAACTTGTTAAGTTTGTAGGTAATAAGTAGTTAACCAATAGTCCTCATGAGATCAACCCATAATAGCCTATGCTAGCTAAATCTATATCATACGCTTGTAAAAATAACCAATACTCACATATCTTAACCCACTCATTGCCAAATAAAAAGGAATGAGCGAGAAGGAGGTAAGACACTTGAATTATATAAAATATAAATGTTCATATTTTATTCTCTAAACTTATTGAATAAGAAATTGAGTTCATCATATGATTACTAATGCTATTATAACTTTCATAAGTATTTTACAATATCTTAAAGACGAACTAAACAAAAACATAAAAAATATTTGGGATATGTAAAAGATAGATTTTTTTTAAATTAATAAACACTACTTATGGTTTTATGAATTCAACCAAAAGCTCTTATATTTTAAAAAACCTTTGTTTTGTAGAAAGTATAGAATAATTCCTTATGTTATATTTCTAAATTAAATTTTGCTGATTTTATATTTTATAAGATAAATGGCGGTACTACATAGGGAAGTGGTAGGCCTACATTACAAATAACCCTAAAACAAAATGACCATACCTGAACTGTAACATCCCGTTCCCATACAAAGGGTTAGAACCCAAAAATACAGTACGTGTGAGATCAATGAGAGATTAAGAAAATTGCATTTTCATGCTCATGCATATTGATAGCATACACGCACATATATGTGAATTTTACACACATTAAAATGACTGTACATGCATTCATTGACAATTGTTGGGTACAATTGATTATAAATGCGATTATGTGAGAATTGTGAATTGATTGTATTGAAAATTGAGGTGGAGAATATATGTATTGATTTGGAATTTTTGGTGAATTTTTGAGGAAAATTTTCGAAAATGTTGGGTATTACTGGACTAGGAAAATATCAAGTGGCAAGACAACTGATAAACTGTAGCACCCCACTTCCGCAAGACCCGAACCCGACATCAACGGTGATATCCGAGTCCGTGCCCGCGAAGGTAGCATGCTAGAACGAACAACCAATCACAAACAATAACCTGTAAGATTTTTTTTAAAACAATAACCTGGACAGAAGTCCATTTTCGATTTGGGCCCTATTTCATCTATAACCCCTTTACATATATAAAGCAATCCACTTTGGGCCATTCGGGCCCATTCAAAACACAATCACATATAATTATAGCCCTTGGCACCAATTAACACAAGTAGCAATATCCACATTTAACAATCCCATTTACAAAGATTTCCATGCTTTATCATTTATTACAAACTTAAATGTTCAATTATACACTGACTGATATCGCGGAAATGCACTTTATACAATAAGCCTAATGCAGACTCGAACTGATCCCGACCTCTAACCTTCCTTTGAGAGCAGTAAGTCTATTCCCGTCACACAACGGGGTATCCTTCCGAATCCTGAAAAAAGGATGCAAATTTTGATGAGTTTTGCGAACTCAGTGAGTGACCATCATCGATGGTTCACCCATCCACATAACACAGAAATTAGTTCCCATTATGCCATCATTCAAATTCACTATTATACT
>JANIPN010000218.1:59366049-59376749 GCA_027478595.1 Erythroxylum anguifugum
GTAAATGGAATGAAATACATTTTGGTTTTAAAAAGTTGCCAATTTATTATTACTGTTTTATGATTGTGATGCCATGGAGAGTTTAGTGGTGGTTGTCAGTAGTGTTCTCTTATCGTAGGATATGTACTGGAATGACCTACGGGCGTTTTGGTAGGTACTCTACGGTAAGGGGGCGCTACACGAATGCAGTGTCTAGACTAATTTATCTAACTGACGATCTTTTCTAAGCCTGAAAATTGTTGAAAATTTTAGGTTGAATTTTGCAAACTCAGTGAGTGGACCATCCTCGATCACTCACTCAATCACATAACACATCAACTCATACAATCACATATTTCACATCATTTCATTTATCATCATGTAGCTTCACAAAACTCTTTTGCTCACAATTTTCACATTTCATAGTTAGAGCCGTCAAACAGTTCATTTCGAACATTTAAAACATAAATATCAATTATTTATGCAATGCATATGAGACTCACTTCCAATTGCTATTATCGTGACCGAGTGCCTTTTTACTTGCCCATATCTCTTGTAGATACTGGGCTTATTTCAGATATTGTCCTACACCCCCTATGGATACCGGGTATATTAACAACTGAGCATGTGGCTCTTGTGTGTATTCCGAGCTTTAAGCTCTTTCAAATTAGTCACTTCGGTCATAACTGCTATTATGTTATCATGCATTCATGTAATGAAATGCATCAAATGTATTTAGTCAATCAAATGTGCTTAATGTTACACATTCATATTCACTATCACTATCTATATTTCATGCATCAAATGCCTTGGACAGTCAATGTCCGGAATTAACACAATCACATTCACATAATAATTCAATACAAAATTTAAAACAAATAATTAATCAAGTGATACCATCTAGGTTACTCACAGTACAATCCAGATTAGCATTTGCTTCCTTAATCTAAAAACATCTAGATGCCGATGTTCTATCCTGTGTATCCACATCATGCAATACATGCATTGCACACACATTATTAATTGCACAATCATATAAACATTCAATTGTACCCATATGTATAGGTATAATGTATAATGCATGCTTAATTTCACTATTCCTGGTATTTTCTTTAATCACGTCTCTTGATCAATCAAACCTTATCATTTGTATATGTCTAGCTTATTCTCAGGTTTACACCTCAAGAACACTTGGTTATGCTAATATCATAATTCAATTACTCATCATTTCTTTTCTAGCAGTATATGCTCTCATAATACCCAATTCTCAGTCACCTTACTTAATACATATTACTAAACTCTCTTGAATCACAACTACTATCATATGAATATCTTCATTCCCATTATACTCATGGCTTTGGTACTTTGATATCAACAATTAATTCACTAAGTTATAACATCATCAATCGATCATTTTGGCTTTTCTCAAAACAGATTTTCGGATCAATTTTGCATGGCCATTATGACAAGGAAAATGAAGTATTTAGGCGATACACTCTTCTAAACAAATGTTCTAATATGTCTTAAATTTATAAGGACACCAAGTTCACACAATTTGATTTAGTATTATGCAATTTATACACAAAATACTTCAGACTATACTCAAACTATAACAGCACTCAATACTAAACTTCAAGACAAAATTTGAAACCCTTAAAGACAGAATTAAAATTTGATTTCTTCATGAAATTTGTATCCATATGTCTATAGTCCATTTGGATATCTACAGATCAAGATATGGCCAAAATACGGATGCCTGTTCAATGAAAACACTCCATTTAACAAATTCTAGTACACTTCATCATTTTCATCCTACACTTATCAATCAACCATTTACCAATCCTTTCTTAGTGAATTCTAATGACAATGAATTCTAGTAGAGAAGAAGGACAATGTGTAAGGAGCTTGTGGTTCAAATTTCACGTCAATCAGAGGTCTGAAGAAGAAGTTATGGTCAAAAGAGTGTAGGGTATTTAAAACTGTCAAAAAGCATTGCACCTTCACTATCACGATCATGCTTGTGCACGATTGTGCACTTCCTGTTGATTCCTCTCTGTCATGATTGTGCTTGTACATGATCGTGCACTGCCTGATATCTCCTCCCTGTCACGATCGTGCTTGTGCATGGCTGCCTGATATCTCCTCTCTGTACTACCTGATTTCTCCTCTATGTCACGATCGTGCTTGTGTATGATCGTGCAACTCCCCTGAGACTTCCTCACTGTCACGATCATGCTTGTGCACAATTGTGCACTACCTAATGTTTCCTTACTCATGCATCATCAACTTTCTGCACATGTTCATCTTCATTTCCACTTTAACTTCATTTCTAACTATCACCTTAATTTTTCTCATTTCAAAACACCACCTTACTCCCTTTTTCATTAGCATCAAACTAATTTTAACTCATCTCTATAACACTCGAAAAGATCTACAATGATACACCCAGAAAACATAACATAAAACCCATCCATTTATTTATCAAAATTTTCTGCACTTTTTCCTACACCATCTTTAATGATCATTCTAACTCTTAACTATGATCAAAACATGTTTCATTCAACAAATAAAGAAGAGTAATGTTTTATACTTACTTGTTTACTCCAAGATCTTCAAATAACCCTTAACCCTAGCTTCTCCAATATCATTTGATCATCAGCATTCAAAGGAGGAAAAGGTTAGGCTTTCATCACCAAAGCGAAGACAAGTAATTTTTTGAAGTGGCTAGATGAAAGGTGTTAGCAAAGCTCAACATTGATGGTTGGTTCAGGAGAATATCGTGAGTGCGAGAAGAAGAGAAAAAGAAAAAAAGAGAAGAAGAAAGCAAGTTGTAAGGAAAATGAAAGACTAAGATAAAAGATGGTCTTTCAAACGGGTGTAGTGGGTTTAATTGCTAAGTATAAATAACCAAGTAAATATCTTCTAATCATGGTACCCAAAGTCATTTAATAATCAGTCCATGTGTTCCCAAATTTTAATCCAATTATCTCCTAAATTTCTATGACCCTTGTCATTAAATCTTAATGTTTCTTATTAATAATTTCTACTGCCATTTGACACTTATTTTTGCTACTATTCATCAATTGTCTCCCCACTTGGTATTTTTTCTAGTCCAAAAATACCCTTGATTCTAGAAAATTCTCATATTTTACCAAAAATTCTAATTCACTACTTATACACACCAACTCAATTTTTAAGACACATAATCCATAATTCACATTATAATCCCATTAAAACAATCATTTATATCCGGAAAAATATCAAATGAGTGCATGAACAATTCATTATAATGTATGCAATAATCAAATTCATGTGTGTGTATGTTAACATTATGCATGAGTATTAAATACATTTTTCTAATCTCTCAATGATATTTCTCAATTACAGAAATCTAGGGTTCTAACACTTAGTATGGAAGCGGGTGTTACATCAAGGGATTTTATTTAAAGTCTAAAACAAAATTCATCTTGAATATGAAAGAATTTGATTATTATGTAATAATTGAGTTTCTAATTCATTTAAATAATTAAGACAAGATTAAAATGTTTGTCACACATGTTTTGACTTCATTTTTTCTTGTTCTTGGTTTTTTAATTTAATTTCCTTGAAACTCTTTTAAATTGCAGTTGGTGTTCCATTTTGCTCATTTTTATTCTTTGATCACTTTATCATTCATTGAACTTGTTGTTATTACCTTTTGCATGAATTTTTGATAAATTGACTCACTAATATTACCAAAACTAAAAACATTAATAGTAATATTTTAAAATCATTATAACTTTGAGTTAGAACTTTATTTGATGTAATAGAATGGTTCAGAAGAGAGAAAAAAAGGGTCATTTTTGCCTTCTTATTACAACATTTGATAATTGATACATTTGTATAATTTGAAGTGATCAAATCCTGAACTTTGGACTCTAGATTTAATTTGTTAAAAAAGTAGCACAATAAAGGTACAATATATTATCATTAACTTAAAATGAGGATTATCTACACACGTATATAAATGGGAGATTAAAGTCTAAACTTTAGATTCATGTTGTTGTTCAAAAGTTTATCAATGACATTTTTTTAACTAAAAGAACATGTAAGTAACAATTCTACCTTATATCTTATAAAAAGCTTAAACTTTTACCTTTGTCAACTATCCCCCCTTTTGACTTAAATTTTAGAATCTAAATGGTAATTCAACAGAGGATGTTAAAGATAGCCATATCAAACCTGAAGTTGTCAACATTCATGATTCACATATGAATATATATACATATGTATATGTGTATATGTGTGTAAGTATGTATTTATATTACTAGTTTGAAATATTTCTTAGATGTTGCTAAAAAATAGTTATAGATGCCCTGATCAAGTCTAGATGTTAAGCCAATTAAGTTAACTTGATAGATGTTAATTGTATTCAAAATAAAACTTGAAGGAGTTAAGAAATGTTGATGATAAAAGGAATCTAATTGAAGATATAGTCTATAACTGAAAACATATTTTCTAATAATAGTTTCAACTTATTGTTGCATTAGTTTATGCAAGTCTTGTTGTTATCTTAGTTATCAATTGAAATACAATAACTAGTATCAAAGCCCTCTTCTTAAGGGATATGTATTGCAAATTGAATGCTAACTATTAGTGTTTCAAATAAAATACAATTATTTTCTAACTCATATTACTAGAGTTTTACATGAGTATTTTTCATTAACAATAAATAACGATATTACTAAAGTGAATGGTTTCAAAAGGTTTCACACCAATTATACCTCTAACATTCACTAGTGAAAATTATCAGTTGAGGGTTGTTAAGATGACTGCTTCTTTGTAGTCTTGGGTTCTTTCAGAACTAATAGTAGAGTTAGAAATCCTACCATTATCTGAAAATCATAGAATATAAAAAATCAAGGATCATCAAAAGAGATTCTTAAAAAAGTTTAAAGCTAAAATTTGCCTTTTTCAGCTATGTTTAAAATTTTATTTCTCAAGATCATAATTTTGGAAACATCTTTTCAAATATAGGAATATTTTATATCTGAATTTTATGATAATGTAAGAATAAGAAATATGTGAATCTTAAATCTTGAATCTTAAGGAAGAATTTAAGTTAAAAAAGAAGAACGATTCTAAGACTTCCAAAGAGTATGCAAATAGATTACTAGAGGTTATCAACAAGCTTATGCTTTTTAGAGATGTTATGCCTAATAGTAAAGTAGTCAAGAAGCTTTTTTCCATTCTACCTAAAAGATTTAAAGTCAAGATTTATGTGTTAGAGAAATTTAAAGACCTTTTAGAAATTATATTGGCAAAGCTTCTTAATATTATGGAAGCTTATGAATAAAGAAGGTAATTAAATTAAAGAAAATGGCACTTTTAAAGCTTCCATGAAAACCAAACTTTAAACTGCATTTTGAGTTCATGAAATGTGCGATTAAAGATTAAAAAAGGCTAGAATTTTTTATTTTAAAATAAAGGAAAATAGCTTATCACTTGATCTAATAAAGAAAGAACAAGCTAGGAATGTTCAAAATATGCTTCAGATGTGCTGTTAGAGAACTAGTTACAGCTCCCCATATATTAAAGTAATTGAGTTGACTTAACAGATATCAATTGTGTTCAAAATAAAACTTGAAAGAGTCAAGAAACGTGGCTGATAGTAAGACTCTAGTTGAAAGCACAATCTACAATAACACCTATTTTTTTAGGAACAATTACAGTATGTTTGCATTAGTTTATGCAATTCTCTTTTGTTATCTTAGTTGTTGTTATGACTTATGATCCCTGATTTTTTGAATTTTCATTATTTTTTTCTTTATATATATAAATCAGCTTGATCAATGAAATATGTAAACTTGTTTTAGTCAAATACAACAATAGCAGATCATCAATATAACAAGTATATAATATTATCACTTATCTGCTGCATGCAATATGATGACAGTAAACTCGTTTGGTGTGCATCAAGTATTTTTACGACTCATTAGTGTTTTCTGTGCACGAGGGAGGAGACGTTCATCTCCGATTGCAAATGCTCTTTCTAATTTGATGAATGCGACCCTCTGTGGTGGGAGATGTCCTGCCACTTGTTTATATATATTGAACCATAATAGCGCTTGTGTTGTTTTATAATTTCATATAACTTGTAAAGCGTTTCGGTAGTTAATATAGTTAAGGTGATGATCATATACTGGCTTGCCTAAATAGCCAGTGGATCGATTTTCATTGAGTCATCATGTTTGGATGGTAACTTTGGCAGTCTTCTGCTTCGAATAGCTTACAAATGACTATAACCCTTATGCTTCTCACTGCCAGGGTAGATGCTATTCCCTTAGTAGTAATTGGCTTCACCATATAATCTCATACGGGATAGGCTATTGGCTCCTCCCTTGTTTTGCTACGGCAGCTTCTATGTTTAGAAGATTGTGGGAAATGCGTTAATAAAAAAGGAAAAAGAAGACATATTATAACCGACTCCTTCATTCATACTCTAACCTCCTTATCTTTACTGAAAGGAAACCATTTAAAAGCTTCTTCTGTGCCTGACTCTATGCATGCTTTTTTTCTTATCAAATCCCCAAGTTATACCGGTGGCTTTGACCAATGAACATACATGCTTGAAGAGAAGACCCACCAACCCAGACAAGAAGAAGACAAGAAAGAAATCGAGCAATGGACACCGTGAAAGTTTCAGATTTCGACCCATACTTTCAAACCGTGACGCAAATTAGGTTCTAACGTAAAGTTTAGGAAAATTGGAGCTTTTGCTTTGGGAGATCAACCAACAAGAATGCTCACGTGCTTAAAAGTATAAGTACTCTAGTGAAGAAGTAATGATGGCCTTAGAGAAGGCGACAGGCATTTATGATGTCTTCATTTGACGAAGCCTTGTCTGCCGGGTGGCACTGCGCATGTACTTTATCTATGTAAATAGAAACCCCCTAACTCCATTTCCTCTATTTCTTTCTTTTTGGTTCAGACTTCCAAATAATGCCAGTTTTTGGTTTCAAGTTCACTTCATTGACTGGCAGGTACAGTTTAGGAAAGTAAGAAGCATCAAGTCATCAACGAAAAATTAGGTTTCACTATTGCAGATTACTGTAGTAGAAACACCTCGTCAATTAAGGCCAGAGCTTTGCTTCTTGCAAGGACCTATCCAGCTTGAGCAGGAATTAGTCTAAGTGTAAATGGCTTAAAGATGTCTTCCTATAATTGGAACCCTCCTAAGACACCTCGTGAGAAACAAAAAAAAAAAACACCTCCTCAATTTTAACGTCAAGGCAGTTGAAATGGACCAGTACAAGATTTACCCCTCTATGTTGGGTAATTTTTGTCACCTACTTGGCCTGATATCGCCCAAGTTTCACTCCATGCCAATGTAGGTGCATATACATTCTAGGAAACACCCATACGAACAAGTTCTACTAAAAATTTGTATAGAATGAAACAAAGTCTGCATCTGTAATTTATCCCAAGAAGAACAATGAAAGGCAAAAGCAACGTACTACAGAATCAACTAGCTAGATGGTGAGTAGCTTTCTCAAAACACAATGTTGCATACTGCAGTACTATGACCGAAAATGTTGAATCAGAAACAAGATAAAAATATTATTTTTTAATTAAACAGAAATTTTATTGATAGACACATACAAACGAGAATATTGCTCCTCCTTCCATGTACCACATGTGGAGCTCCAAAACCCGACACCTGCAATTTCCCAAACAACCGATTCGTAGCACTAATTGGATTGGTCACTTCAATACTGTTGTTAATACATAACCTACTGTAATTCACTAAGGTCACCTTTTAATACCTGCAGATTGTAAAATGTATATACATAGGTCTTTAGGAACACACTTGAGCATGAACAGTGGATAGTGCACCCTTTATTTTACTTCGAATTTGTTTCCCCCTGAGCTGCCCTCCACATCCGTGGGTCGAAACGTGGGGAAACAAAATAATATTGGGCTACATTTCAGCAATGATTAATGCATTACCCCACCGTTTGTTGCGTTTCAGCTCACCACACGATCTCTATATTCTCCAGACGACTCACTCCATCATGCTTAACTTACATGCCCTTGATCATAAACCTGCGATTGATGAGATCACAGGTTCACTCATGTATATTCATTATAAAAATGTACGACCTTTTTAGAGATGATAGAAAACTATTAGTGATATAATGGACTAAACCTCTATGAGAAACTGAAGATAGACAAATGAAAAATATATCATATAAAAGAAAAACCCAATGCAGCAAATTTAACAAATATAGAAGCCAACAATACAAAAATAAGAAGTTGACGTTAGTTGTGGACAATAATAAAAATTTTGAACCATTCAATTTTTTTATTTGATTTATTGTAATATTTTTATTGTTAAATACCGATCAATTTTTTAATTAAGCGATCAATTTTTTAATTAATAAGTTCTTATAAACTAAAAAATTAATTAATTTTCATTTAACAATCTCTTTTCTCAGTTAAACTTCAAATTCTTTGATTTGTAAGGATAATCTCTTTCAATCATATTTTAAATACTTTAATTTTATTCTTCGTCCCAATCCAATATTTTAAGATATACGGTTAATTGTATTGAAGGGATCATTTATAGGTTTTTTGTTTATTTGAAAATAAAAATATCAAAATATCATAACATTAACACATAACATATGGACATACATACTCCAAAAAGGACCAAAGGTGGTATTAATTGATGATTAGCTTTGAGACTTTTAAAAATTAATACTAGTATAAATAATTTTCATACACAATATGAAGAACATAATAATACCATATACTAAATAGACAATATAAAAATGTAAGGAAGTAAATAGAAAATATGAAAAATAAAAATATTCTTAAAATACACTTTTTAAAACACTGGAATATACATATTTGAAATTTCTTGCCATATAAAATACTGAACCTAAAATTGGATCACTATCATTCGATAACATAAACATTTAAAATAAATATAGGAATCAAAAATTCAAAATTGACAACTTCTTATGATATATTAACAGTAATTATGAAAGGTGCCACACAAGCTTAGGGTGGGGACCAAAAGATGACACTTGGATCACGTGTGAGACTTTTGCTTCACTTCTTTACTTCTTGGGAGAATGCTTATCTGGCCACCCACTTCTCAAAATGCTAACTTACAGTAATAAACAGTTACTTTAATGTCACAGCCTTGATACCTTAGTCCCGATTGTCCGGAAACAGTAATTTGAAGTTATAGCTTAACTTATCGGTACGCATAAGCACCCCCACCTTGAGTGTCCATATTTAGATTAAAAAAAAAAAAAAAAAAAAAAACTTTAATTGTAAAAATCCAAAAAGTTTACAAGTGTCCTTACAGGAGGAGGCAAGTTGGCTTCACGGGAAGTGGGGTCCACTGCACAGAGAAATTTTAGAGGTGGGGCCCGACGATGTTGTGAGCTTAATGATAAGCGTTTAACATCATTGGATTTTAGTGGGTCCCACGTGAAATTTGGACAACCATCATTCTTTGCTTGTTCTAATCAGCTACTGTGGTTCGGCTTGTTGGCTGAGCTGATCCAATTTGGAGAAGTGTCACTATCTTAGATGCATTGAGTCGGTTGGTGGGGTCCATTGCAGAAACAGCTTTCTAGGAACAAAAAATGATTAAATAAACGAACACCTGTGTTTTTGTAATCCACAGTCCAACCAACCAGATGTCGCGTGCAGTTGTTGCTAGTGATTGGTGAGGCCTATCGGAGATTAATTACTTTTTTGGAACGCCACCAAACCTTAAAAAATAACTTTTGCTCGGAATTTAATATTTGCACTTTTCAAGGAATAAGTACTCAGTTCCCTCTTTTGGGGTCTTTGTTCATTTTGTTTGTCTGTTTAAGTAGCTTTCCGAGAACCAGCTCTGAAACAGAGTGACTTAAGATATATAACAAAATGCTTATGCTTGAGGTTTCCTATGTATTATAAATGTGATGGATGCAATTACCTCTTCTGGACGCATTTTAATAAAATAAACATCTTATCATTGATCCCACCATTCAATATGGAAACGGAACTTGAAATCTCAATATGATATTCAACCCAAAAAAGAGAGGATAAATTTCAATAAGTAGACAAATAAATGCCATTTTGATTAATGTGACTGTTAAGGTAGATTGAAGCCATAAAGGTATACATTAGCTTTTCATATTATGTACAACTTCTTTTTCATTAGACTTTAGAGGTTCTTGTCACAACTCTATAAATAAGACTGAAGTTTAAACTTATCTAAAATTTAGATTTATGAATTATCAAATGCTAATGGATAAGTTTGAATATGTTATTAAGTGTCTGTTTGGTTGAGCTTTTGAAGAGTTAATAAACACTTTCACCGTAAAAGCTTCTTTTAAAAAATGAGTGTTTGTCTGTAAAATAAAAAAAACACTTTTAGTAGATATAACTTTTTTTATAACTGAAATACAACTTTTTAAAAAGCTTAAATTTAGAGCTTCTCAAAAAAGCGCATTTTTAGTAGATTTTTTAAATCAATTAATGAACATATTATTTTAGTCTTTTTTACTCTTATGTTTTACATATAATTCCCACAATATTCACAAACTCATCTTCACGTTTATTTTGGGAATTATATAATATTATTTGCCCTTTTATATATTTTAATATTAGTTTTACTTATGTTATAATCCATATAAAAGATTTGGTTAGATATATTTTCATTTATGTTTCATATG
>JANIPN010000218.1:59385847-59406138 GCA_027478595.1 Erythroxylum anguifugum
TAAAAAGCTCGCGGAGACTGTCGCTCAAAGTTACGACCATAACCAGAAGGGCCAGAAGGTGGTTGAAAGGAGCGATCATACCTATGATAACAGTTTGCTACTACATGACCTGGATGTTGACAAAGATGACAGAATGGACGACTGCCATTTCGACCTCCCCAACGACGTCCACGAAAACGACCACCACGCTGCCCACCATTTCTACTGCGCCAACCTCCTCGTCCTGACTCAAAAGTGCGACGCTCAGCATCAAGTCTAGCCTCTTCATGTTGAGCAATATGAGCAGTCGTTGAATAGTTAGTGATGAGAATTGATTCAGTTTTTCCAGACGGCTTTCGAAGGTCAGCAATGAAGCTTGAGCTTCTACCCAAGTGGGGTTAATTTGATCCACTAGTTTTACCACTATTGCGTTATATTTAGTATCAAGTCCATTCAATGTATGAAGGATGAGATCTTTGGTGTTTACCGGTGAACCAACAAGAGCAAGTTGATTTGCAATGTTCTTCATTTTGGTAAGATATTCTTCCATTTTCATACCATTTTTACGAGTTTGATGAAGTTCGGTCTTGTAAATCAAGAGACGAGCTTTAGTTGAAGCACATGAGAGTGCATGTGCTCCACTCCATAGTTCCTGGGCTGTTCGACAGTGGAGAAGTTGAGCACCAACATCTTGGGTCATAGTGTTTCTCAGCCAACCCACAAGCAGACGATCAATAGAATACCAGTCTTCAAAGTCGGGATTGATTTTGGTCCCTGCGCCATCAGAGACAAGACGAGGTGGAGCACGATATGTGCCATCAATGTGGGACTCTAGTTTGTTCCCTTCAATCAGTGGCAGTACCACAAATTCCCAAACCAAGTAGTTGCTACGATCCAGCTTGATCGCAGTGGTTTGGTTAGAGGAGCTGAACAAGGTGTAGTTTTTTGGGGTCGAAGAGGATGACCCAGTAGGCTCAGAGGTTGCAGACGAAAGCGACATAATGGAGAAGAAGGTATTGCTCTGATACCAAGTGAGAAAACAATAAGGTGGAGAATAAAATATTCTGAGATCACACTATTCTGCTCAGCTTTTCTTATTATTTATAGTATTGTGTACAGTATAATAGTACAATGAATCATGACAAAAAATAACTGCAGTTGTACACCTCTCGACACGCAAGGAGAGAGAAGAGAAGATTTGTATAGATGGAATCAATAAGGAATATATCATTGTTACGTTCTAACACTTTTAGACACGTATCTTATTATTTTTACATCAAGTTTATACTAAGATGTTTTTTTTTTCTCTTATACTATCCATCTCTGGATATAATATATCTTAATACTATGTTCTAACTCTGTGTGAATAAATATCTATATTTTTGTATATTTACTTAAAATATGGATCAATATCAAATGAAATTTGATAAAACATTAGTTTCACTTATTTCATATTTCTATCATGCATTAATTTTAACCGTAAGCTTCCGCCAAGAAAATATTTTAAATGAGAAAAATATTTAACTTCAGCATTTATGAAGATTCGTGTTATGATCAATGTATTTCATACTTAGTATATATAGAATACTAAGGAAGGTACAGAAGTTGTTTTGTCTGGAAATTCTAAGTTGAATTAGTTCAAGTTGCCTCTAAAAATGATATCATTAAGAGTTGAACGCGACTGAGAATGAAACTTTCGGCAAGTTTTGCAATGACGGTGGAGTTAAAAAGGGTTTGAGGTTGAAGGAAGACAGAGGGATAAGTATTGACAGGCTACGAGGGCACATTCCCTGGATGGCAATGCCTCAGGGACAGTTACAAAGGAGACAAGCATGCAGGATTCTGAACTTGTTGATTGATGGGGTGCACTTCTTAGACCACATTAGAAAAAGTGAAAAGTGATCATCAACAAGCCAACTTGATTGATATATTTAACTAATGGTTTGGTCGATGCTTGACTTGAGAGTTCAGATATAGAACTGGTGGAGGGCACTTTTTCTGCAATCATATGACTTCCCAGCCAGCCAATGCCTATTCCTATACTAAGCGTGAGATGGAATTCCGCCGTGATTTCATAACGAACTCAATAGAATATAGGCTAAGGAAGTTATTCCATGAACCGCTAATTAAACTGAAATAAATCACTATTTATCTTAAGAAATTAATCTAATTTTAATTAATTACATATATAACTAAAATAAGATATTTTCTGTCTCAGTTCAAAATTTTAAAATAATAGTCCGTAGTCTTATCCCTACATAATCTACTATATAGGAGTAAGGCTGCGTACTATTAGACCTCTCCAAATCCCACTTCATTGCGAGATTTCGGACTGAGCGATGATGATGACGATGTTATGAATTTTATCCCTTTTCTAGTACACTGTGCTTGATGAATTTCCATCAATCCAAACCCATATCCTTCGTTGATGTATTGCCATTGTTCCATCTTTTACTATTAAAACTTTTAAGAGATGCTCAACTTCTAGTTCTTGAACAAAGTGCAAGCACACTGAGGTACTGAGTACCAGTCCCAAGTATCCAGTATATGCCACTAGATAAATATGAATATGACCAAACTCAAAACTTTTCAGAAGAAATGTTATATTATTTGAGTATATTATTCAATTCAATTGAGATAATTTTACAAAAAATAAACATGGAATAAAAAATTAAGCCTTTTACTAAGAATAAGATTAGTAATAATTGATGCTTTCAAAAATAAATCAAAAGTTAAACCGGTAAGATAAAAAGTTTAAGGTTTAAAAAATTCAACCAATATTACATTATCATAAAATTGATTAAATTAAAAAATAATTAAAAATATTATCCTTGTTAATTGAAAATGTTAAAGTTTAATTGAAAAATATACTATTAAATAAAAATTGATTAACTTTAGTTTATAAAAAATGACCAAACAGTTTTTAACAAAAATTATAAAACTAAATCAAACCAAAATATTGAAAATTGACTCGAAAAGTTAATCAATTTAAAATTTTCACCATTAAACCGACCGAATCAATTTAGTTTTTAAAACATTGGTAAACCATCTTAATAATTATCAGGGGATTAGAAAATTCTGAGACCATTAATAGCAGAAAAAGTAGGAAAGTAAATGATATGCTTGCTACTTCTCCTTTAAACTTTGGTGATTCATAAGAAACCAAAAAGCTGTTGATTCAATATTCTGTGCAGGCCAGCCATGTACATGGGTATTTGATGTTTCTATCATCTCCGTACAACTATTTAGCATCACAAAGACCAGTTCCTTCATCACAGAAGCCGTCACGATCAAGCAGTTTCTGAGGTGGGGCACTCAACAGAGGAGAAGATGGACTACCGTAAGCGTTTCTCTTCTTATTTCCACAACCTAAGCTTACTCTAGTGCTCACTCCAGTCATAGGATTTGTGCCATTTGCGTACTTGCAGAGAGCCTGAATACAACCTTAAAGTCAATATCATAGACCAAGGAAAAAACCAACGTGTTTCCATAAAGATGGAGAACATTTGGAGGCATATTCAAGATCCCAATTTGTGGTTTATATAACAGAAAATACCAAATAGTGCAAGTAACTTGAACCATTATAAGCAACCTTAACTGTTGAATTTGAAAGATTAACAGGCAGCAATCCAGAATGATCAACAAAGATACGCTTATGCAGAATTGTAATCATGAGGAATGGACAACTTCGTGATCTAGCAACTCCAGAGTTGCGCAGTTCAAGTTTTTAGTATTCAACAGCAAATTTAGAGGGTTACTTTCAAGGCCAGAACCAAGTAGTGCACAGAAAGGCAACTTCAAGGCCAGATACTTTCTAACGTATACATTCTGTCCGCATTATTGAAGCTGCATAATAAGCTCGTAACAGCAGATACAGTATTTTTTACGAAAACACAACAATTTCTGCGTTGGGAAAATGTCCCATTAAAAGTTTTCCAGATATTTCATTGTTGCATTAGAAACAGAGTTTCATAACAGTTGAACAACCAATACATGCCAATCGCAAAAATAGTGCTACACTGAAAACCATATAACTTCAGCAGAACCATAACCTTGCTCATGACAAATTTCGAGTTACCGTTCCTATCTTTCCATAACAGTTACAAGTCTAGACCAATTTCCATGTTCCTAAAAAAATCATGGACTACCCAGAACAACCCAAAATTGAACCACTTTAATGTAGTCTCATAGTGGGAGTTATTGTCAACAATTATTTCTCATCAAAGTCAATTATTAGAAAGAATCACATATTGATGAACTTCAATTCTGATTAACAAGCTTGCATAGTGCTCAAGTCTCCAGGCACCCACAACAAGGATCATCCTACATGTTTTTCACGAGGATATTCGACTCAAGGAGGCATTTTTCAACTCCCAAGCCATCATATAATTATTCTTGCCAGCATATCTTGACTTCGCATCGTGGCCAACGTCATAGATGAAAAAATTTACTTTTGTTTGATGATCAGGGATTTAAATACGAAATTGATCCAGCTAAAGAGCTGAATTACAATGACAGAGCAACATAACAGAGCTAGAAAGCAAACAGGGGAGACAAGCTCAAATTTAAATTTAATTTCTTTACTGGCTCTCCAGATCATAAGTCAAAGTTACTCCAATTTGCCTTATCAATCTCAGCTCTCTTAAAATTAAATATCCTCTTCTGCTGTGCCTAGGTCCATCATGCATGTAAGTTGTTTTATATGGTAGAATGAGCATAGTATTGCCTTAAGTACGAAAGGCAGCCAATGAAGCTTAATAGTAGTTGCCATTGAACGTTAACACTCCAATTAGTTGGTCTAGTTCCTTTCCACTTCCAAGCCATAGGTCAGAAGAATACAGCCCAACTTGCTGAATAAGAACAGTAGATATTATTCTAAAGTTCAAAGTCTAATTCTCTCAGTTTCTGCTGATGCTAGGGAACACTTAAATTAAATCGAACTAGCTAGTAACATATCACACTTACAAGAACCAAATAATGACTTGAGTAGTATCATAGGAATTGAATACGAGAAACACTTCTTATCAGATCATTGAGGTGAAACCTTAATGGATATATTATATAAAAGAACCTGTTTCTGGGGAAGGTCCAAAACCGCATCACTGAAATCAGCTCCTTCTATAACAGCACCTCCAAGATCACTTCGAGTAAGTACTGATCTAGCAAGAACAGCATTGGTGAGGTTAGCCTCATTCAGGACCTGCAAATGTATTTAAGCATTTTGTCATCATAGATCTGTGAGCGCTTTTGTTAAAAGAATATATGTTATCGTAAATTAAAACAAGTCATCTCAACCAATCTAAAAACACCAGATATAAGATGAAATTTTAGTTTTCCAACTGCCTTAAACCACATATGCATAAAAAACAGTCATACCATGCGATCCATCAATGTGTCACTCAAATCCGCACCTGTTAATTGCCAAAACAAAAAAAAGTATTCATTTTCTTGCATCTTACTAAAATCATGCATTACATCCGTGATGATAACATAGAGAACAAACCAAACAAAAGTTTAAACATTTAGTTAACCAAGAATTTATGTTTAGTTTCTCATGTTGTCATTGATTTACTCACAAATCAGATTCCTAATCCCAAAAGAATACAATTTCGGATTCCTTCTACTGCTACAGGGCCCAGATAAATCACAATACCGATCCCAAAATAATACAATTTGAAACCTACCTGTGGCGGTCCCCTCTTTAGAACAAAAGACTGATATTTTGAAGAAAACACAAAACAGAAAAGGAAAAGAAAACAGTGGGCTTCATCCACCGAACTGACAATGTGATATACAAAGATCAAGAAGATATTTAGCCTATTACTGGATAAGCACATAACCTTTTTTCACCATAAGCGAAAAGAAAGAGAATTTTTACTAGGGTTTCATAAATTCCTAGTATAAAGAAACCAAACAATTTAAGCACTCTATTCTTGAAAGAGAACAAGGTCAATCCTTGAATTTTCCACTTTTTTTTCAACAGGTTCCACTTATTTTAATGACTGCCAAGCTAGTTGTTGCTTCTTGAATTTTATTGACTAACCTCTTGCAACCTTAACTGTTGCTAATGTTTTATTAGTGATGTAACCCAACATAACCTGATCAGTTGTCTAATATTCCAGTTGTTTCATTGACACTACAGAATTTATTGTTGCAACCTAGATAACCCCATCTATAAAATTTTGCATCAAAAACATAATTCACACCATTGTTAGATCAAACATTACAACATGACATTAAATTTGTGTTGCTCCATATACCACTTGGGTTTGGTGCCTAAGCTATTAGTAGATGAGAAACTATTTGTTGTGTTTTAGAACCAGAAAATAACTAAAAAAAAGAGAGTAGAAAAGAGGTAATTTATTGATCGATACAGTTTACATTGACGTTGAAGGTCTAAATATTTAGACAATGAAATAACAAACTTAGCTAATATCTCAGAAAAGATTAACAAAACAAATGAAAAGTTTAAAAGTTTAAATACCTAAGATAAAGGAAACAATCAAAACAAACTTTGATAGCTCATAAAAAAATAGGACCACATTTTAAACAACTTTAAATCATTCTCTAACATTCCCTCTTGATTCAAAGTTGTAAGACTTCTTGAACCTGATGATATACTTCCCATCACCCTTCAATGGTTGGAGCACTTCCTCTCCAAAAAGCTTCTTCTTGGTGCTCTTCTCACCAATATTAAAAAAAAAAAGTCTTCTTCAGCAACATGTGTCAAATTGACACTTCTTTAGTCTTATTTTTGCAATTCTTTTATATATGCCCGAACTTCTTGCACTTGAAACATTAAGGCTTTCCTTTGAACCAACAATTGTCTTCATCATGACCAGGCTTCTTGAAAATACCAAATTGAGATTGAGCTTTTCTTTTTAAAGTAAGCCCCCTCAACTACCTACTGAGTTCCTTCTTTTCTCAACATCCTTCTTTGCTATCGAGCATGTAGGGCATTGATTACTTCAGTCAAGGTAATTTGATTGATATCTCTTGAATCCTCTAGAGATGAAATTTTCGCCGCAAATCTTTCGGACAAGCTTACAAGCACTTTTTCTACGATCCTGCTATCAGGTAGCTCTTGTTTCATCGAGCTTATTTATCACCATCATTAGCCTGTCAGAAAACTCTTGTAGAGTCTCCTTTTCTTTCATCCTCTTTTGAGATTTAACACCTACATCCACCTTATTTTATCGATACCATGATAGAGTTCTTTTAGTGTGTCCTAAGCTTTCTTGGTTGTTTCACAACCCATAATTCTTGGGAAAATTGATTTATAGACACCAACATGAATTTGAGATAAGGCTCTTGGCATTTTGGATTCTTCATCTTCATGAGCCCTAATTTGATTGAGTGTTGGGTTACTTCCTAGTGTGAGCCGTAATTTGATTGAGTGTTGGGTTATTTTCTTAAGGTAATATTTGCCTTTCACCCTCAACCCACTGGCACAAGCTAATACCTCTTAAGTGAGCTTTCATTTTGATTGCTCAAACTTGATAGTTCTCACCATTAAAAATTGGAGATGAAAAAGTTGATGTATTATTGGATGTCATGCCGTTACTGTTTGTCGAACACTCATAGGTCCCTTAAGATCATAAGGAGCTCTGATATCATGTTGGGTTTTAAAACCAGAAATTAACCAAAAAAAAGGAGTAGAAAAGAGGTAATGCAAGAGGCAATTTATTGATGGGTACAGTTTACATTGACATTGAAGGCTTAAATATATAAGCAATGAAATAACAAATTTAGCTAATATCTCGGTAAAAATTAACTAAACAAATCAAAATTTTAAAAGTTTAAATACCTAAGATAAAGGAAACAATCTAAACAAACTTAGATAACTCATAAAAAATAGGACCACATTTTAAACATCTTTGAACCATTCTCCAACACTATTGCCTTAATTCAGTCCTGGGAAACTATAACTTTCTAAGTAGGAAAAACTATGGAAGAACTAAGTGGCAAAAGGTTGCTCATATTATTTTGTAATCATAGAATATAACAAGTAAATGTGCTGAATATTTCATGGATTCAGAGAAAGGCAAATACGACCCCATCTTGGAGATTCAGAAGATGTTACTAAATATGAACGGTGCCTCTCTTGATATTTTGGAGTGCACAAAGAAGAGAAAGCTTGCTATCCGTGATTTTCCGAAAATTGTGGTCCTCACAAAGAAACTTCTGGTGAATTGCTTAAGAAACTGACTGATCTAGAGGTGCTAGTCTTTATAACATGATTCTGATGGAAAGGAGATGACTTCCTTTGAGAAGAAGGTTGAGATGAAATCAATAGCAAATGCCACTTCAACACTAATAAGTTTGCCAAAGGATAATGCAGGATTGCTTTATCCATCAAAGATATCAGTCCATGAAGCTACCAGTGTTCCAAAGAAAGCCATGAAGGCTGTGACTAATCAACCTAGGAGAAGAATCTCAGCCATTCAAAACTTCCCTTAAAGTTGTGGGTCAGAGACTGAACTAGTTAATAAAGAAGTTCCTTTGGGACTGGAGACACTTCAACAGATATCTGACTTTGCAGGTACATCAGTGGAAAAGGAGGGAGCTGGAATTCTGAGTGAAAGGTGCCAAAGGACCTCAACAAATATTTGTGACCTAATTCAGCCAATGACTGAGTACGTGGAGTTTGATGAGGACAAGGAGAAAGAGAGAAAAGATGGCATGGGAAAAAGTATTAGGGAGATGTCACCAGGTCAATGTCCGAACGTATGCCTGTCACACACAAAGAGCCCCTGCTAAGTCAGAATTCCCATTTCTTTGGATAAAGTGCAGGCTCTGATGGCTGCACCAAACTGTCCTTGGACAACAAGGACAACCTTTACAAGTATTCATGACCATAAAGCCATTCAACCAAAGACTAAATGCCTGGACTTTGATATGGACAAGGGAAAATAGCAGAAAGATCACATGGAAAAGCACAGGGAAGATGTTCTCAGGCCAATGTTTAAGCATATACCAATCACAAGAGGAGAAACTTCCTAAGTTTGAGTTGCCTTCTCATAGGATGATAGTACAGGCACTGATGGCGGCTCCAAGTTGTCCATGGATACAAAAGAAAAGGGCATCCATCTCATGAGATAAATCCGAAAAGCTATCAAGCATCAAATTGGAAGGTTAACTAGATTTCATGCAGAATTTTGCTTGCAGTGCTTAGATGTAAGTAAAGGAGCAAAAGCGCATAATACAATAGGAAGATGTCACCCACTGATTTTTTGTTATTACTATGTCAACAAGATGTGCAATGACAACTAGTTCATACCTGAAAAATTTGCCTTGTATGCCACAGCTTTCTCCATGTAGGCACCATTGAAAGTTGAACCACTAAAATCTGATTCTCTCATATCAGCAGCTGTGAAATTGGCTCTTCTGTATCAGCCATGAGATTAATTAAGCACACACAAAAATGCATTTGAAACTTTTAAACACAATGAAAAACTAAATGGATATAAGGCACAATTCAGAATAGATTATTCTCGTAGTTTACTTCCATTAGATCCCTTACATTTACTTCACAGTTTCTGCTTTCTTCATGCATGATTTCAGATTACAATTCAATCAGTGAATAGAAAGAAAATCATTTAGAGACGACAGGAAAGTAAAATCTATCTGTAATCATACACTGTAACAAATGGAGGAAAGGTATTACTTTCTTGATACTTACGTCTTGAAATATTCTTAACGGTTACATATTCTTATCTCTACAATCTGTTACATAGGTTTGTAAGCCAAAAGAGAATTGTTGAATATTTGCTTTTAGATCTGCAAATATTCAGATCTACTTGTTCCTGTTTCCTAGGAAGTTGTTAGTCAATTTAGAAATTGTTAAGTTGTTCAGACTTTGTGATTTTTTAAACTCCTAGAATCTCTAGTTTTCTGTTATTCCAAGCATTATAAATGTAATGGCTGATTGATGAATAAAATTATCGAATTCCATTGCTGCTAACTATTTCGTTCTTCTCTTAAAATTAATTACCTTTCCTTCAGTTTTGATTCTCAGTTATTTAAAAAACTTCAATCTGGTATCATAGCCTTTTCTTACAGGATATGTGAAATGGAAGCTGAAGCTAGTTTCTCACAAATTGCTCCTCCTATCTTTGATGGAGAAAACTATCGGCTTTGGGCTGTAAGAATGGAGACATATCTGGAGGCTTTAAATCTCTGGGAAGCCGTGGAAGAGGATTATGAAGTTGATCCGCTGCCAGTCAATCCCACCGTGGCCCAGATCAAAAATAATAAAGACAAAAAAACCAGAAAGTCAAAGGCAAAAGCATGCCTATTTGCTGGTGTTTCAACAACCATCTTTACGAGAATCATGACTCTCCAAACGGAAAAACAAGTTTGGGACTATCTGAAGGAAGAATATGCAGGAGATGAAAGGATATGAGGCATGCAGGTGCTAAATTTAATAAGGGAATTCGAGTTGCAAAGAATGAAAGAGTCTGAGACGGTTAAGGAATACTCAGACAGACTGCTAGGCATTGTCAACAAGGTAAGGTTACTTGGCACTGAACTTTCTGATTCCAGAATTGTTGAAAAAATTCTTGTAACGGTGCCTGAGAGATATGAAGCGTCTATAACTACCTTGGAGAACACAAAGGATCTATCAAAGATCACTTTGGCAGAGTTGCTAAATGCTTTGCAGGCCCAAGAGCAACAGAGGCTTATGAGACAAGATCATGTAGTTGAAGAAGCATTGCCAGCCAAGCACCACGAAGTTGGGAAGAACAAGAAAAAACAAGAAAAATCAGGCATCAAGTAGCGAAAGCAGTGCAGACAACCAGATCCAAAGCAAGGGGAAAAACTCAAAGAAAAGCTATCCACCTTGGCAGCACTGTAGCAAAATGGGTCATCCACCATTCAAATGTTGTAGGAGGCCAGATGCAAGATGCAATAAGTGCAACCAGCTTGGACATGAACCAGAAATTTGCAAAAGCAAATCTCAAAACCACATAGTAGATGCTCAAGTCGCAAACCAAGATGAAGAAGACCAGATGTTTGTGGCGACATATTTTTCAACCAATTCTATGGAATGCTGGCTGATTGACAGTGGTTGTACAAACCACATGACCTACGATAGAACTCTCTTCAAAGATTTGCAGCCTACAGAAATCACAAAGGTAAAAATCAAGAATGGTGGCTACGTTCAGGCCAAGGGAAAAGGGACAGTCACGATCATCACAAGCTCAGGTACAAAAATGGTTTTAGATGTTCTTTATGTACCTGATATTGATTAGAGTTTGCTCAGTGTGGGGTCAACTGATAGAAAAAGGATTCAAAGTTTCCTTCAAGGATCAACATTGTTTTATCTATGATAGTGCTGGTCAGGAGGTTTGTCGTGTTAAAATGAGAGGAAAAAGCTTCTCGTGTGATCCAATGGAGGAGCAGGCAGCCTATCACAATGAGGTTAGCACCACAGAAATTTGGCATAAAAGGCTTGGCCATTGTCATCTTCAAAGATTGTTGAACATGTAGAAGGAGTATATAACAAGAGGATTACCGGAGTTTGCTAATTATTTTCCAAATTGTAGTGCTTGTCAATTTGGAAAACAAAGCAGGATGTCATTCCCAAAATCCACTTGGAGAGCTTCTCGAAAGCTGCAACTTATTCGCACGGATGTTACAGGACCTCAAAGAATGCCATGTTTGTGAGGTAGCCTATATTATGTTCTCTTCATAGATGATTTTACAAGAATGTGTTGGATTTGTTTCTTGAAATATAAGTTTGAAGTGCCTGAAGAATTTTGGAAATTCGAGAATATGGTGGAAAATCAAAGTGGCTGCAGGATTCAAACTCTAAGGTCTGACAACAGAAGGGAGTATATCTCGGTGCAATTTAACTCATATTGCGAAGAAGCTGGCATTCAACATCAGCTCACTGCTCCTTACACTCCAGAATAAAATGGAGTTGGTGAGAGAAAAAATAGATCAATAATGGAGATAGCTAGATGTATGTTGTATGAAAAGGAGTTGCCTAAAAAGTTTTAGGCAGAAGCAGCCAACACAACAGTTTTTTTGCAAAATCGACTTCCAACTAAGGCATTACAAAATAAAACTCTATTTGAGGCTTGGTATGGGCATAAACCTTCACTAAGCTATCTTAAAGTGTTTGGTTGTGTGTGTTTCGTTCACGTTCCACAAGTTAAGCATGACAAGCTTGACAAGAAGGAAACTCCAGGCATCTTTGTTGGTTACAGTTCAGCCTCAAAAGCTTATAAGGTGTATCATCCACAAACAGAGAAAATGACAATCACTAGAGATTTACACTTTAATGAAGAACAACAATGGGACTGGAAAAGCCTACAAGGAGTAGATGAGCTCTTGCAAAGAAACCTTCCTAAAGGAACAGAACAATCGAAGAACAAATTAGAAGATGATCCTCCAGTTAGAGGTAGGAGACTACTCTCTGACATTTATCAAAGGGGCAATGTAGCAATATGTGAACCTGCTAGCCATGAAGAAGCATTCAAAGACCAGAAATGGAGGAAAGCAATGGAGGATGAGATTTCAATGATTCAGAAAAATAAGACATGGGAGCTGGTTAACAGGCCTGAAGACAAAAAAATCATTGGAGTAAAATGGGTGCTCAGGACGAAGCGTAATGCAGACGGCTCCATCAGCAAATACAAGGCTAGGCTCTTAGCTAAAGGATATGCACAAATTTTTGGTGTTGATTATTCTGACACCTTCGCTCCTATTGCTAGGTAATAGCACTGCCGAATGTGTCAAACATTGACTTGGTCTTCTCTTGTTAATTGTGTATAATTGTAATTGTATTTTGTTGCCTATAATTTAGGATTAGATCAAGGAGATTATATCTCCAATTAGTTTGAATTTCAAATTACCTTAATTGTAATATGGTTGAGTTTAAATACTCTTACTCAATACAAATCAAACATAGCTTTGTATTATCTCCTTTACTAGGTTGGACACAATCAGATTGGTGCTAGTAATTGCTGCACAAAGATGCTCGAAAGTATTTCAATTAGACGTCAAATCAGCTTTTCTAAACGGTGTATTGCAGGAAGAGATATATGTGGCGCAGTCAGAGGGATTTGTGAAGCCAGGTGAAGAAGATAAAGTATATTTACTGAAAAAGGCTCTCTATGGGCTAACACAAGTGTCAAGAGCTTGGTATGGTAGAATAGATGAACATCTCTTAAGCCTAGGCTTAGAAAAAAGTTTATGAGTCCACTCTTTATGTGAAACATATGGGGAATGATTTTCTTTTAGTATCCCTTTATGTTGACGATTTGTTGGTGACTGGAAATAATACCAAGATCGTTGAGGAGTTCAAACAAGAAATGATGCATGTTTTTGAGATGACAGATCTTGGTCTTATGACCTATTTTTTTGGAGTTGAAGTTAAGCAAAGCAACAATGAAGTGTTCATCTACCAAAAGAAGTATGAAAAAGAAATACTAAAGAAATTTCAAATGGAGGAGTGCAAAGAAATCAGCACACCAATCAATCAAAAAGAGAGGCTGTGTAAGGAAGATGGTGCTGATAAAGTTAATGAAGGTCATTATAGAAGCTTGATTAGGTGCCTAATGTATCTCACTGCAACAAGACAAGAAATTTTATTTGTTGTAAGTCTCTTATCTTGATTTATGCATTGTGCTAGTGAAATGCATTTGAAAGCTGCAAAAATATTACTAAGGTATATCAAAGGCACTATCAATTATGGAGTCAAATATGAGAAGTGTCAAAACTTCAATTTGTGTGGATTTTCTGATAATGACTGGGCTGGCTCCATTGATGATATGAAGAGTACTTCAGGATATTGTTTCAGCTTAGGTTCAGGAGTTTTTTCATGGTGCTCAAAGAAGCAGGAAATTGTAGCACAGTCCACTGCAGAAGCTGAATTTATAGCAGCTACAGCAGCAGTAAATCAAGTTTTATGGTTGAAGAAGCTTTTGTGTGATTTATATTTGGAGTAGCAGCAGAAAATAGAGATTTTTGTTAACAACCAGGCAGCAATTGCAATCTCAAACAACCCAGTGTTTCATGGGAAGACTAAACATTTCAATGTCAAGCTCTACTTCTTAAGGGAGGTGCAGAAAAATGAAGAATGACTTTAGTTTACTGCAAATCTGAAGATCAGTTGACAGACTTGTTCACAAAACCACTAACCAGTAAGCAAGTTCGAGTCTTTAAGGCAGAAAATTGGGGTTTGCAGCTCTTAAAACCAAGGAGGAGTGTTGAATATTTGCTTTTAGATCTGCAAATATTCAGATCTACTTGTTCCTGTTTCTTAGGAAGTTGTTAGTCAGTTTAGAAATTGTTAAGTTGTTCAGATTTTTTTTTTATTTTTTAAACTCCTAGAATCTCTAGGTTTCTGTTATTCCAAGCATTATAAATGTAATGGCTGATTGATGAATAAAATTATCGAATTCCATTGCTGCTAACTATTTCATTCTTCTCTCAAAATTAATTACCTTTCCTTCAGTTTTGATTCTCAGTTATTTAAAAACCTTCAAGAATCAATTCACTTACTTTTGTTTTAGTTAAAAGCATTCTAAAGATCTTTTATTTTGTGAGTGAAATATCGTATACTTGGTGAAGTTAACGTTAGCTATACTCTCCATTTCTGTGTTATATATATAGTATTAGGTGTTTCCAGATAGATTCTCAATCAGAATTAATAGAAAATGATTACCTGAAATTCTCATTCACATGAACTGCCTTCCTGCATAACCAATAAATAGCAATAAAAGGAGCTACTTTAGTCGTTCGCATTACAAATTTACTTAAGACAACACAAGTGTTCTTATGGGTAAAACACACCTGAGATCCGCAGAACCGAACTGAGCTGCTGAACCAATACCAAACTCACCCCGAGTTTCTGCTTCGAACTTGTTAAGGTCCGCAGTAGCAGGAAAACCAGAGCCAAAAGTAACAACTGCGGCTGCCAATGCAGTAGAAACCACTGTCCTCCAGTTCACGGATGTTGAATTGCCCACCTCATCTCTGTTTCTACAACAGTCTACCTTTTCAAGGAAAATTCAGTTAGTTGGAAGCAAAATGAAGTACATGTATCAAACACTGTAAAAGAAAAGTAGCAAATTTTTAGTTACCAGTAGAAAGGTTTTGTCTTTCCGAGTGAAATTGACAAACTATAGAAGAAGGCTTGGAGAGGGAGGAAAAATGATATGGAGACATTGAAGACAAAGAAGTGGAGACGTTAAAGGCTTTAATGCTTAGGGGGGAGATAGATGTTAAAGCCATTACAAGATAGCAGTTTTCGAGCGACTAAGAGGAGAGAACAGGGGGAAGTGTGAGGTTGGCAGGGAAATGGATAAGAGAGACTTTTTTGTTGGCATTGTGAGATGGTCAGCATGGTTGACTTCTCTGCTTCAACCACTTGTTTAGATTTTTGTTGGATTTGTGAGATGGTAAACATGGTTGGCCTTCTCTGCTTCAGCCACTTGTTTTTTCCATCACCACGTGCTGCTGTATTTCTTCAGAAGACGGGCTTGGTGTGTGGGCATCGTCCCAATAAAAGTGTTGTTGGACTAGGGGCTATTGAGCCTTGATGGTCTTGCTTTCGTGCTTTGGTTCTAGGCCTTTAATTATGACATGGATGGAGCAAGCCAATTCAGCCCTTCTTCAACCACTTAGTTATGCTTCACCAGTTTGGTATTGATTCTCGTTATGGTCTATTCGAGTAATTACCGTTACCATTTCCGGTGGTTAATCTGTTATCTGATACCAGAATCAACTAACTACTATAAGTCAATTGGGAAGAGTTCATTTCTCTTTTCTTTGCTTTAAACTCTCCATTTTAGTATACAGTATGTGTTTTCTCATACTATTTGCTGAGAAGAACCCAAGTGTAAGACTTGAAGATACAGTATACATACTCAAAAGGACAGATTTCAAGCAACAAGGGAACAAAGAAGAGTCGCATTTCGTGTGGTATGGGTGGGAAGGGGTTTCGTATCGTTTCTGGGGCATCCACGTCTGTAAATAAGTATTCAGTTTATCACAGTGCCACTTTAGAAGGTTGATAGATAATACAATAATTCAGCAACAGAAGTGAAAAAGCAGGTCTAAATGCCCCTTTACTGATGACTTAAGTAGTGTTCCTTGTCTTTATCTAACTTGAAACAAAGCGATCAGATCAGGCTGACGGATTAAAGGTGGAAAAGATATGCGTGTCCCCTGAAACCCATCCAATTATGTGGACCGCATGCATGTCGTATATTGTGTGGTTTAAAGAGAACAACAAACCTTTTACAATCTCCATGCACCAAACATAAAGAGGTTTAGTTCTCGGAAGGTGGGGTTACCTTAGCTCAAGATAAAATGCTAAACCATCAGGAATATATCATGTATGACCAGCTCAAGGGCCTCTTTTTTCTTTAAGTGGCACGAATATGGAGCACCGGGGATCGGGCGAGGTTATGCCACAACCCACATTAATCAGTTGTGAAGGCCAAGTTGGTTCAAATGTAATTTTAAGTTTATATTAATTAATAACAATATTTAAACAAAAAATTTAAAGTGGCAATCGACTATTAAGAATTATTTTCTATGTAGTACTAAAAGTTCTACATATAATTCTTACTTTTATTTTTAAGGCAAAAATACATTTAACCCTCCTATATTTTATCTCTTGGTACATTTTGTCCCCCTCTATTTAAAAATAGACATATTACTCCATTTGACCACCAATCAAAGGAGTTTAAAATTTAAAAAGACTTTTCTACCCCTATATTATGATGATATCACCACATCTATACATGTTGCATATTTTTGGACAAAAATACCCTTTTAGTCTTTTTGTTGACTAAAATACTCAAACACTCATATTTTTTTGCTTTATTTCATTATGCCATCTATTTAAAAAATAAAAATTACTTTAATTATGAATTACATTTTGATCGTTAATTAATAAAAAAGGAAAAAAATTAATTAAATAACATTATTTTCACAATTGTTCTTCATGACCGTTAATTTATGAAAAAATTAAAAAAGAAAATTTACTTACGAAGCAAAATTAAAAAAAGAAAGAAATTTTATTGAAGGTGCCATTTTTTTTCATAGTTGTACATTCTAACTTTTAATTGATTAAAAAATTACAATTTTTGTTTATAGGTTACCTTCTCACCATTACTTCAAAAAAAGAAAATTATTAAAAAATAATTGAAATTTTCATTTTCTTCAAAGTGTACAGTTTGAGATACTTTTATCCTTAAAAAAAGATTTGGAAGTAAGAACTATTTTTCTGTTAAAAAAATGCAAAAATCCATTCAAGGGATTTATTGAACCAGTATTTTCATGATTAGCATGCTCAAGTTCAACATTTTCATTATACACAAACTGAGGCTTTGAATTTTCAACTCTTAGAGCATCCTGCATAGATAAAGTAAAAGCAAAGTAAATTAGAATTTTGTATATTACACATGTTCAGTAAAAGTAGGTCAAACAATCATTACAGAACAAAATACATGTTTTACAACATATTTTTTAAGCTTCCTGTTGGGGAGGGGGTTTGGGTTTGTAAGTCTCTAAATTGTGACCTTGTTGTAAACAATTAATGCACGTCTTGCTATATCCTTTTTCGGTTACCCTTTCAATGTCTGCAATCTTTTCTCTCTGCTCATCAGCACTTTTCTTCCTAACCTTTTTAGGTCTTCCTAATCTTCTTCTAATATGTGGCAGGTCAATTTGTTCTAAACCTAATTGTACCCACATATTTTGATATAGAATTGGCATGATCACATGCTTGTATGTTATCTAATATCTTGACACACTGTGGTAAGGATCCACCAAATCATTTGCTTCAACATTATTTGAATGAAGTAATGTCAAACATGCATGTGGACAAGGAACTCCAGTGATATCTCACTCCCTACAGGTGCATGTCCTGCCGCTTAAGTTTGGGTTTGTAAGTATCTAAATTGTGACCTTATTGTAAACAATTACTGCACGTCTTACTATATCCTTTTTCGGTTACCCTTTCAATGTCTACAATCTTTTCTCTCTACTCATCAGCACTTTTCTTCCTAACCTTTTTAGGTCTTCCTAATCTTCTCCTAACATGTGTCAGGTCAATTTGTTCTAAACCTAATTGAACCCATATATTTTGATATAGAATTGGCATGATCACATGCTTGTATGCTATCTAATATCTTGACACACTGTGGTAAGGATCCACCAAATCATCTGCTTCAACATTATTTGAATGAAGTAATGTCGAACATACATGTGGACAAGGAACTCCAGTGATATCTCACTCCCTATAGGTGCATGTCCTGCCACTTAAGTTAACCACATAGTTGTGATTATAAGTTGTGACATCCCAAATCCCTTGCCCAGCATACAAAGTATCATAATCCACTTATTTTTTTGTAGTTTTCCTTCAACTTTTCACTAATTCTAGGACAAATCTTTCCCTTCACCTTACAAATCCATTCTCTTTTTTCTTGGTATCTACACATAATCATCCTTCTAATGCTCTCCATCGTAGTTAAAATTGGTTGATCTCTTGCAACATTTACATATTTTTTGAAGCACTCACTAATGTTATTACTTAGGAGATCACACTTACTATGAGTGCTGAAGAAACACCTTGCCACAGATAAGGTGAATCTCAGAAAGCCATTTATAAGCCTCACCATCAGCAACTTGCATTTCTAGCATTTTCATATTGAATCCATCTTCAGTGTAAGCCCAAGCAACAGCCCAAAAGATGTCTCTAAGTATCTTGTCTTTGAATCTAAGGTTAAAATTAGCATAGAGATGTCTTACACAGAAACTGTGTTCAACTCCTAGAAGCATGCTCTCAAATGTGTCAACCAAGTCCCTAGAAAAGACAAGTACACACATTATTATGCAGAATAATTGAAATGAACAATGTAAATGGAATGAACAGTGCAAATGAATACATTTTGTCTATCTGAAATGAAGACAACTTTTTTTTCCATTGGAGAGCCAATTTATTGAGTTAACAGGTCTAAAAACCAAGACCAACTATCTTTGCATCTGATTCCACACAAGTTATAACTAAAGGGTACATTTGGTTGTTTGAATCTCTTACAACTACATGCAATAAATGAGCTCCAAAAACTCCTCTCAGATGGCACCCATCTAAACCTATCACAGGTTTACAACACTCCAAAAACCCATGTTTTTATGCAGAAAACATAATAAATAGTCTTTTAAAAATTGGATTTCTATTCATTAAAAGGACTTAAGATTGTATAACAACAAGTGATCCAAGATTTTTCTCTACTATTGTAGCACAGTAATCTCTTAACCTAACATATTGATCTTTGTGCTCACCTAGGATCAATTTAAATGCTTGTCACTTTGCTCGATGAGCTTGCCATGGAAAAACATGAATCCTGAATTTTCATTTCACAAACTTTCGAAATCCAATCACATTCCACTTTGGGTCATTAGCTAACTCTATAATGAACTAGGTCGCCAGTCATTTAGAATTTTCAGTTTTGTTTCTATAAGATCATTTACACCTTTGAGGATTACCTTTTATAGATTTAACTTGAATGGTTGTAGTTTTCTGATAGTAGCTTGCATATATCCTCCATCGACACATCTTTTTACAGATTGCGCTAATCTTATCTTTTTCATTCTTTTTGAATTTTAACTCAAAACCCTTCCTAATTGAGTACATTTTAAGTGCCTTTCTGTAAATAGTTGCATTTGAGAAAATTAACCCTGTAAAAATATCAGGATTATCAATGTCCTTCTCATTAAACTTATGAAAAGAAATAGCATTTTCTTCATCTGAAGACTCAATTTCTTCTTCTAACCCTTCATTATCACCTACGTGATCAAACTCCATGAAGTGACCCTCTCTTTTTAATTGTAAAATTAGCATAATCATCAGCTATGAGACTTGCATATACAACATAATCTCCTAACTCAATGTTTGGTGGCTCTCTTTTACTTTTGTCATAATTTATGGGATCACAAATGTCACTTAAACTATCCCCATCTCGAAAATATTCAAGATCAGATCCATTTTTAGTGGACTCATCAGATTGTACAATATAGGTGTTGTATGATTCATCAGATAGAGAATCCATCAAACCCTCAGTTTCTGCCTTCTCACTTTATAAACTGTTAGTTCCAGCTATGTTTTCCCCATCATGCACATGTTCTAAACTCTGGTGCAAATTCACTTGATCATCTACAGTACTCTAGTTGTTAGATATATTTTATCTTAGAATCTCATCATTAATACTACACCAATTAGGTTGTTTGTCTAGCTTATCAATCAAGTCTCCAATATAAATCTTAATATGAGGTTCATCCTATAAATA
>JANIPN010000218.1:59581887-59594193 GCA_027478595.1 Erythroxylum anguifugum
ATAGTCCAGCCCACTCTCTTCAGTCCTAGTCCATTTCATGTGATCCACTCTCTCTCATTTTCTTTTTCATTTATTTTTTATCTTAGATTTGTCTGGATCTTTCTGTTACAACCACCTACTCTATATATAGAGTAGCAAATCACATAATAAAGTTGAGCTAGTTTTTATCCTATTACATATTTTATCAATCGTTTCATAGGAGAGGCCGAGCAGGTGCCCAAATACATGTACGCGGGTTACGCTCTGCTTTCACTGGTACACTCTCTTCACTTTTTGTTTACTAGGGGTCCAAGTTAAATTTCCATGTCAATTAAGCTTGCCCATCCACAAAAGTTAAGGAAAGAGTCCCTACAATAGCTAGCATCCAACAGTTTCAGACTCGGTGACAGTTCACCACTTACTAGTCGAGCTCGGTACATTATTGCTAAGCCAAAACAAACCGAACTTGAATTGTAGCGCAACTGAACTCAGAAAGTAAGGGAAGTTGACAGCTAGTTACTAGCTTGCAAGTGGTAAATAATTTGGAGTTGTCGGCCACTAAGTACTGTAGTTTGTCATATGCTAAAACGGGACAAAAATATATCGTAATGTTTCATCAAAATAATTTGACGTGAAACATGCCTTAGCATCTTTTGTTTATGATTTATTATTGGAGAAGAGGAAGATAAGCATAGAGAATTCTGACAATGGTAGACAGAATCAGGTTTCCTAGTGTAGTATAGATCATGTATATTTAATAGCGTGAGGGATTCTCTTTAATGGGTAAAACTACAATTAGATCTCATTTATTGACGAATCGTTGAATGATATACTGTAATTGTACATATAAACTCGTCGGTTGGATGTTCGAAATCAGCATCATAGGTTTTGGTACGCAATGTAACTGACTTCAATATTACCTTGTAAATTTTATTTTTAATTTGGATGGCCATAATGAAATGGACACAATAATTCTCAAGAACATGGTCAATTTGACTTAAGGATAATGTATTTAATTAAAACGGATGTGAAGGCTGTTTCTCAGTTAACTTAAGAGCCCTGAGTGAATCATATAGTTGTATGGTTAGCGTTCTTGACAGAAATCTAAGAACTCGTTGTTTGCTGCGTCAAGGGTCAACTTCAGATATCTATCTTTTGAGATAAAGGGTTTCTGAAACACATTAAACCTTTCGTTTTTTTGGTTATGTTTCACTAAGTTTTGGCTCTTCAGCTTGAACTTTTTTTTATGAACTCTGTGAAATTAGTTGTTGAACAGGCACTGTGGACATATCCAAATTAGGAAGTTTTATAGCTAGTTGCTCTTTACTAAATCAGGGCACAGGAGAAACTGGAAAAGAGATCCATGTATAGATGGCACGTACACATGAAAGTATCCAGTTAGCTATATAATTAAGGATTAGCTATACAGTATATAATACTGAAGGAGCCAGACATAAGTATTTTAATAACTAGAATCAATGGGGAAAAGCAGAAAAGGTTTTCTGATTATCAAACTGGAAATGTTGTACTTTTCGTTCTTTCTGTTTGCGCAGCAATTTTCTGTTGCTTGCAAACAGACTGTACTCTTCATTACCACAAATAAAAAAAAAGGAAATTTATGATTACCAGATTACCATTAATTAAAAGAAACTGATATACGATCTCATGCTATTGTTAATGTTGATGCTGATCAAAAATGGGAGGAGAACCAAAAGTGCTTTTGAAACTTGATCAACTAATTAACAATCTAGCTAGGCCATAATTAGGTAAAGAAAATCTGCACAGAAGCTAAATGAGTGCCCAAGCATAATCTTACTAACTCTATACCATGCAATTAATGAACGGTTGTTAGACACAATATGTGCAAAATCATTTTTGAGATTTATTCTTCATTTCTTCAACTTATTATGGTTATCATATATTTTTATGCTCGCATTCATCCATTGTATGAAGTTTTTTTTTGACTTTCAAAACCAAAGTATGGAATTCAAGTGTGTAAAATTTTGATATTCAGTCCGGTTATGTACTTGCCTAATTTCAATTAAGGTGGTCTAGGTTGGCATCATTGAAAGGGAAAACGGCTAGAACATAGTGTTGATATCAATGTACACTATATTTAATTATAAGTACTTAGCTTAAGTATTTGTTGTGGATATAAGTGAAGCTTTACTAACTCTATGCCACCTCTTCCACTTGGAAATGTCTCTTTCTTTTTCTCCTTCTTTTGGATAATGATAGTCTATATTGTAATTAATATAAACATACTTAAGAACTAATTAGATTCTTTCTAATTAGTTTTTTCTTTATTTAATTTTTTAATTAGTTTAATATTTTATGTATAAGTAAATCAGCCTTTATAAGGTGGATTCAACTTATAGGTAAAGGGTTTTTTTCTAATTATTCTTTGGTGGTTCTTATATTTTCTATGGTTGATTAATCCTTCTTTTTTTAAATTGGAATCATCTTTACCATGCACCAGATATGTTGTTTAATTCTTTTTTGAAGATACTGAAAGATTTCTCTGACCAAGGCAACTCTAACTCCGATGACTGAACCTTCGTCACAGTCTACACGCACTCGCATAAGCTACTTGAAGTCCCTACTTTTTGACCCACGTGCTGCATATGCTAATTCAAGATGAAAGACCATGAACATTTGACCTATTTCTTACGTTTTGAAGTTATAATTCTACGGGATATAATAAATCTTACGCTGATTATAATACTAATCTTATTTCTCATGCAAGTACTAGGATAATATAATTGTCAATACTCTTATTGAAGTAAGTGCTCTTCATTTTGCTTTAGTTGGCTGTCCTCTTCCTAACATTACTTTGTATTGTAACTATTGTTAGCTTATTGGCAATCTTATTTATATTATTGTTACTCATACTTGCTTAAGTTGTTTGCATCGATAATCAATTTATTAAAACTCCATGCACTTCTTATTATGCAACTTTGTTTTTAATTCTTTACTACATCAAAGACACCTAGTTTCATGATCTTCATTACTCTAGTTCATTTTCTCTTCAACTATGAGGTTGAGTTGGTCATCTCACAAACCGTTGGTTTACTATTGATTAATGCTTCTTACTTAGTGATTTTCTTATCTCATGGAGTAGTAAGAACCAAATCATTATCTTTTGATCTAGAACCGAAGTTAAATATCGAGCTGTTGTTGATACTACTTCTAAGCTTCTATGGCTTTGTTGGTTACTTAAGAGTATGAGCATTTCGTCTCCATCACAGATTGTTTATAATAATGTATCTCATGAACGCACAAACTGCATTAAGATCAATTTCTACTTTCTACGTTACCATGTTCATCATAATATGGTTGATTTTGTCAAAGCTCATTCTGCTCCTTGATTTTGCGGTTTTGTTTTTAAACTCAAAATGCTCAATTCTCTACTACCTTAAGTTTAAGATGAGATGATAATGATAATATATGTTGCAATCGATATAAATATATTTAGGCATTTGTTAGGTTCTTTCCTAATTAGATTCTTATTTAAGTTTCTTCTTAATTAGTCTAATATTTTTTTTGGTACAAATAGGTATATCTGCTTTATTATAATACACAAAATACATATGTGAAATATTTTTTTTTGACAAATATAATTTTTTTTATTAGTTTCTACTTTTCTTATGTGTAAGTGCAAGCGTTTGTGATCATGAAGCAATTAGAAGTGTATATGATAATTATGAAAACAAATTATTAATTATAAGTGGGGTATAACTACATAATTATTATTTACGTGCTCTTTATAATTATTATGATTTATAATGACTGAATTGGTTTTATATAATATAAATTATTTTACGAAATATATTAGTAATTTAGTTAGTATTAATTTAGTTAATATTTCAAGACATGCATATGGTGGAGGCAAAAGACCATAGCCCTAGGGTGGATGAGCGACACTTATGTGGTCTTCACAAATACTGTTCTGATCAGCAAAAGGAAGGAAATTTTCGGTTTTCTCTAAGTCGTGAAACATTTCACTGTTGACTGAGAAGACCATCATCCATGGATTCACTCGATGACACGAACACGATGCTTTTAAGTTTTAATTCTTCACCAGGTGAGATTGAAACCTTTGTCTTGCCTTTTCTTTTTTTAATCTCCGTTGGGCCAAGTAGCCCATATTTGTAACAATCCGAAGAATACTTTTCTTGTTTTTCATCTCTAAACAAGGATCCATACTACTATTACGTATAAAAATAATATAGCCATTATACAATTATACTGGTATGAGTGGATAATATAACAATACTTGTAATCGTTTCATTAGGCAGAAATTAAAATTAATTATTTATGTATATCTACTATCTCTCTAAAGTTCTTTATCTTCTCTTCAGGGTCGTTCGTAAAGTGTTATAGTCCCCGAGTAAAACAAAAAAAAGTCTCAATAAATCGACAATATACAAATATGTAAGCTTTAAAAGCGTATTTTTATTTATTAAAATTTTATATCAATATATAAGTAACCCAATTTATAAGTGCACATAATAAAATATTAAATGATCATAACATCAGCTCATAATATCTTACAAATGTTAGTAATAATAAAATCACTAAAAACAGTAACAAGAAAATAGAAATAGCAGTAATCGAACAACAATATTAAACTACAAAGCAGTAAGAGCATTGTACTAACAAATACAGATGATTATGATTTATGAAATTAAATAAGCAATTGAAACATTTAAATAATAATCTACAGCTTTAACAAATTCTAAAATTTCAATTGAGGACATTAACTCATTTGACAAAGTCATTTGCAATACTTTTAATTCAAAAAATAGATCATCTAAATCCACATCAACACATTATCATGAGAAAAAGTAGTTGTAAAATTAGTGCAATATTATCTTAATTGGTTATTATCCAACGACCTCAACTTCTTCGAATCAAATAAGAATACAAATTTTTTTTCAAATGTCATTAATTGTTCAAATATAATTGTGCAAAATTTTCAAATGTCATTAATTGTTCAAATGTCATGCTCAAGAGAGGGGTGAATTGTTTGTAAAACAAATTTGCAAGGTACTTTAAAAATGATAATATCCTTCTAAACAAAATAAGTTTATAAATAGAATGGTCCTATCAACTTTCGAATAGATCCCATTAACATTGAAAACAAAAAGGATCCTGTTAATTGAAAGGAGTCTGTTATCCCTAAAAAAGAAAAAAGTCCGTTAATTGATAGGAGCCTGCTATCGCTCAAAAAGAAAGGAACCTATTAATCGATAGGAGCCTATTAACGATCAAACAAAAGGAGCCTGTTAATCGATAGGAGCCTATTAATTGTTTCAAAAACGAAAGGAACCTCTTGCGATATAAAATAGAAGGAGACTGCTGTAAAACTAAAGGAGCCTCTTGCATGTTAAAAAACAAAAACACTATAATGCAAAAATTTAAAAGTTAAGAGAAAGAGAGTAACACAGTCGATTTATATTGATTCGACTTAAAACGAAGCCTACGTCTAGTCCTCAAGTATTCAACTTGAGTATTTCCTTATAAAATCTAAGTGGTAAATTTTCACGAGCCTCTCCAAGCTCACAAGTACATATTTTTCAAGTTTCTTCAACCTTCCACACTCATAGTGTTTAACACAACTCTACAAGCTTTCAACAAGAAATATGTAAAGGATTTAACAGTCTCTCTCAATAGAGTGATTTCAATTTCTAACACACAATGAGTTTGGTATAACTTTCAAGAATATTGATGCTTCTAAGGTATTTTGCAAGTATCGTGTCTTTCAAATGCAGTGGCTCTTCTTTAAGTAAACATTTTCCTTAACTAGCCGTTGCTTAATCTACAATATCATTTCTGCTGAAATCTTCGATATTCAAACGTTAAGATGAACATTCTGTCAAGGTTTTCGGAGCTAATTATTCAAATTAGTAAAAACCTTCCGGATGTCATGGAACCATTTTTTATTAGGTAAGTTCATAAAAAAGGTTCCTGCAAGAAAAGAAGCAATTATCCTATGATTTTATTTCCTTATAAGAATTATATCGTTGCCTATATAAGGAAATAAATTCAATTTGAATTTTGAAATATTATAAAGTTATTAACGTAACCCTTGAGCTAACAATCTCCCCCCTTTTTGATGATGACAAGTAATAATAGATATATTTTTAAATTTTAAATAATAATAAAGGATTTCGAAAGATACCTATATACTTTATATGTTCTTACTCATAGTTATAATTAGAAGGGGCCTAAGTTATAAAGGAAGGAGCCTATCGTTTGTATATCCTAGATTTAAACTTCACAAGTTCAACAACATTTCAGTAGTAGTTACCAAAATATATCATCAATAACAAATATGTCATCAAGGCAATAGTGAAAATATATCAAAAATGCAAAGTAAGATGTAAAGTACATCATTAACTATTCTCCCCTTTTGTCATCACTAAAAATTAGAGGGAAAGAGTAACTAAAGCATCAAATAATATCATAAGTATGCAAGGACAAACTAAGCAAGAAATAGCGATAAAGTTATTAAAAAGATTCAAATTATATGTCTTTACTTACAGTTATGATTAGAAGGAGCCTCCTAATATCTGTAAAGAGAAGTAGCATAGAATCTTTATACATAGTTAATATCAATGAGTCTGCACATGCCAAGTTGTTTCCTTAACACACAAAATCTATCTTCAGACAATAGCTTAGTAAAGATATCAGCTACTTGATTTTTAGTATTAACATGCTAAAGATCAATGGTTCCATATAAAACATGATCTCTAAGAAAATGATGCTTGATTTCTATATGCTTAGTCCTAGAATGAGACACAAGATTTTTAGAAAGATTTATTGCACTAGTATTATCACATAATATAGGAATATGATTAACGTTCAGAGAGAAATCCTGGAGTTGTTGCTTCATCCATAAGATTTGAGCAAAACAGCTAGCAGCTACTATGTATGTCGCTTCAATTATTGAAAGCGTTGTGCAATTTTGTTTATTGTAAGACCAAGAAACTAGAAATCCTCCAAGAAATTGACAGTGACCACATTTACTTTTTTGATTAACTTTATCACCTGTATAATCTACATCACAATAGCCAATTATGTTAAATGAGTCAGTTTTTGGATACCATAATTCAAAATTCACACATTCGTGAAGATATCTAAAGATCCTTTTGTCTGCTTGAAGGTGGCTTTCTTTTAGATCTGATTGAAAGCATGTGTAAAGGCACACACTAAGCATAATACCTGGTCTTGACCTTGTAAGATATAATAGTGACCCGATCATTCTTTTATACTTTGTTTCATCTGTAGCCTTGCCTTCGTCATCCTCATCAAGTTTAGTTCCAGTGTACATAGGAGTACCCATAGGTTTGACATTCTCAAAATGATACTTCTTGATGAGTTCCTTTGTACATTTGTCTTGGCTAATGAAGATCCCTTTTCTCGTTTTTCTGATTTGTAATCCGAGAAAGAAAGATAGTTCTCCCATTATGCTCATTTCAAACTCCTCTTACATTAATGTTTTCCTCTTTTGAAGTTATTCTCAAGCAGAAAATTACTTAACCTATGATGCCATGCTTGAGGAGCCTGTTTTAGTCAACTTCATCACGTAGTTAGGGTGGTCTTCATCGTCAAAGCCTAGAGGTTGCTTAACAAACACTTCTTTGTTAATATATCCATTTAAGAAGGCACTTTTGACAACCATTTGGAACAATTTGAAGTTTTTTTAAAATGTAAAGGCAAGTAAAATTCTAATCAATTTTAGTTTAGCAATAGGTGCATTAGTTTCATCAAAATAAATACCTTCCTATTGATTATATAACCTTGAGCTATAAGTCTAGCTTTTTTTCTTACAACTTTACAATTTTTTCAAATTTGTTTCAAAAAACTCAACAAGTTCTAATGACTGACTTGTTTTGTGGACGAGGTACTAGATTCCAAACTTTGTTTTTATTAAACTGATTCAGTTTGTCTTTCATGGCTGAAGCCCAATTTTAATCAGTAAGAGCTTCTTCAATGGTCTTTGGTTCTAATTGTGAGATGAGGGCAACAAGGTTATTATTGAAGGATGATTTGGTTCTTAGACTTTCAAAGGGTCTCCTAGAATGTACTGATGTGTATCGAGATCTCTCCATTCTTTTGGTGTTCTTCGTTGTATAGACTCCTGCTGAGAAGAAGGAGCCTGCTCTATCCTGGCTTTAGAAGGACCTTCTTGATCTTGTAATTCCAAAGGTACTATAAGTTTTTCCAGACTCTGCGATGTTTTTTAAGAGCCAAGGGATGCTTTTCATCATCTGAATCAACTACTGTTACCGAGGGTAGTGCTTTATCAAATACTACGTGTATTGATTCTTCTATCTTCTTTGTTCTTTTTTTATAAACTCTAAATCTTTTACTAGCGATACTGTAGCCCATAAATATTGCTTCATTTGATCTCATATTAAATTTTCCAAGATTGTCTTCTCCATTATTTAAAGCGAAACACTCGCAACCAAATGCTTGAAAGTAAGCGACATTCTATTTTCTTCCTTTCCATAACTCATAAGGGTTTTTTTTAGAATAGGTCTTATAAGGAACCTGTTAAGTATGTAACAGGCAATTGACACAGCTTCTTTCCCGTAACCATGAGGTAGACCACTTTTGCATAGTATTGTTATGGCCATATCAACGAGAGTCCTGTTTTTTCTCTTAACAACTCCATTCTGCTGTGGAGTTCTTGGGCATGAAAAATTGTGAGATATCCCATTTTCATTACTGAAATCTTTGAATTTTCTGTTATCAAATTCTCCTCTATGATTGCTCCGAATAAATGTAATGCAATATTCTTTTTCAATTAGATTTTTTTTGCAAAACTTCTTAAAGACTTTAAAAGTATCATCCTTATTTGATAGAAAACAACCCATGTATATCAAGAATAATCATCTACTATAACAAAGTCGTATTGTTTACCACCAAAGCTTTGAGTTCTAGTAGGACCAAATAAGTCCATGTGTACAAATTCAAGCGGTTGGTTAGTTGACACAATATTTTTTGGAGGAAAACTGCTTCTAACTTATTTACCTTTTAAACAAGCTTCACAAGCTTGATTGCTTTCAATCTCCAACGCCGGTAGTGCTCTTACTAACTCATTTTTGGCCAATTTTGATATAATGCTCATGCTAGCATGTCCAAATCTTCTGTGCCAGATAAACGAATCATTTTCTAGAGAAACAAAAAACTTAATACTTTGTAAAGATATATCTTCCAGTTGAGCACAATATGTATTCTGAGTTCTAGGGCCAACAAATACAATAATATCATCATGATTATTGACTATTTCATATTGAGATGCATAAAAAATAACTCTATAACATTTGTCACACAACTTACTTACACTCAACAGGTTATGTTTCAAACCATCAACATAAAGGACAATATCAATAGAGATAGAATCAGAATTACCAATTTTACTAATTCTGGTGATCTTTGCTTTATTTTTGTCAGTAAACATAACATTATCCTCGTCTGTTCTTTCAATGTAGTTGAAATGTGATATTTCACCTGTTATGTGTCTCAAACAACCACTATCAATTATCCACTAATTTTCTCTTGTCTCCGTTTTAAAGCATATCTCATCATCTCGTGATTCAACTATAACATAAACATTACTAACTTCTTCTGGCTCTTCTTCTTTGAAGTTTTCAAAATCTTCATCTGACTAGGCTGCATTCATTGCTTACTTCCTAGGTTTTGTTGGGTCCGGCCCTTGGGCCAATGGGCTTGGATCCCCAGGTCCGGTGGGCTTAGATCCCCTACCGGCCCCCCAACTTAATCGGTATTGTCCTCTTTGGCTAAGGGTGAGGCCACGCCTCAAACCCAAGACCTCAAGGTTTTGTTGTTATCTAGCAACACGCCTCTTACCATTGAGCCAGGGGGCGGTAGGGGATCTAAGCCCGCCGGACCTGGGGATCTAAGCCCATCGGCCCAAGGGCCGGACCCAACACAAAATGTAAAAAAAAATCAATGTGACTAATTATTCATATAATAATTTTTACCATGCTATTGAAATTTTCATGTGATTAAGGATTAAACAAGAAAAATATTCATACTTTAATCATGTGATTCATTTATTTTAATCCATCTTTAATTTTGGATAATAATGGAAGCTAGAAATAAAATCATTTGCAATGAACAATGGAAATGATCAAGAAAAAATATTCATAAACTAAAGTGCTTAGCATTTTGTGAACATTCAACATTACTGTGTAATGACCTTATTGACTTAAGGAGTATATAGAGTGATTAATTAATCTGGTTGTTTATACTAAACTCTTAGTGTCAATAAGTTGAAAGCAACAAGTTACTGCATATAGGAAAGTTATGATTTTCATCTAGTTAAATGACTACAATACAATTAATAATTTTTTAACAAGTGAAACATACCAATATTACAAGCAATACTACTTATAAAAATATTTTTTTTGGAAATTGAAGAAATTTTCATTGATTATAGTTAAACTATTACAACATTACAATGAGTTCACCCAAAAGGATACTAATTATACAACCTTGCAATCAGTTACTCAAAAGGATCCTAAGTATGCATTTTAAAAGCAAGAATAAGGGGCTACAAGTTCTATCCTTGCTTCATTCCTATTAACAAGTCATTATTAACAGATTTAGCTATAGCTAGGGCTTTGATTTCTATGATAATGTTCTCTGCCATTAACTGTTTGTTTACTTCCTCCCCTTTATAAATTCTTTTGTTTCTTTCTCTCCACAGGTTGTAGATTGTAAGTGTGAATGTTGCTTTGTACATGTTGGACCCCGTTTGATTCCAGAATCCAACTCTTGCGAAACCATGAAATGTGAGCGTATTCCTATGAAATCTCCTTAACCATCATCGATTCATCTTCTTGCTTTGATACCACTAATGTTGGATCCCGTTTTCGGAACCCAACTCTTGAGTCATAAAAAGTGATCTTCATTATTACTATTTATTTCCGGATTTCCACCATCCTTCAAAATCATGAAACGTGTGCGTATTACCCTATAGAGTTAATTCATTTAAGCCTCATAAAGCGTGAGCGTTGTAGGGTTATGTCAATGCACCCTCATAAACCATCATCAGTTCATCTTCATTCTTATAACATCCCAAAAATTGCCTCACAATTTGTTCAATGGTGTGCCCATACAAACGAATCACCACACTCAAACTCTTTTCTCCTATTAGTGATCATAATTTGGAAATATTCAAACCATAATTTCAATTTAACTTCTTCAAAGAAATTGTAGCTCTAAGTCTCTAGTTTGTTTTGAAGCGAGAACCATCTTAATCGGAGCTCTATAGATGAAGATATACTTAAAAAGCCAAAGGGTGTTCATACCCCAATCATGCTCTCCCAACCGATCCCACATTTTCTTTCCATAAAACTTTTTCAAATCAACTCCAAAAGATACCAATTTTTATGGAGAGATAGGAAAGGTGTTAGGAATCCATTTCTTCAGGAAACACTTCATTTGGAGGTCGGATGAAGAAGTTATGGCCAAAAAAATCCAACATGTTTATACTCTCAATCATATTGTACCTAACTTGACGCAATTGCCATAACTTTCAATAGAGATGTTAGATTGAGTTCGTTCTTAGACGGTTTAAAAGAAGACTTCGAGATCTACAACTTTCATGAAGACTATAAAGCAAGATTTTGCCATCTAGAGGGTCAAAATCGCTGATTAACTGACATCTATGTTCGTTTAACGGACATTGTTGAGCTTGGGGCCTCTTTTTCACTCAAGAAGGTCCGTTTAACGGACCTAAAGTCCATTTAACGGACATGCATTGATCTGGGGGTGTTTTTACACCCAAGGAGGTTTGTTTAATGGACCTAAAGTCCGTCTAACATACATAGGGGTTCCCCAAACTCCTCTAAAGCCTCTCCAATGCTTCCTACATCCAATCTAACATCATATTCACTCACAATCTTCCCAAATTCAACTCTTCTAGTGCCAATCCACTTTATATCAATTGAAACACCAAATTTATCTCATAAAACTCTCAATTCTCAACCCATTTGATTCATCAAAACCACACATTCTCATCATTATACCATAGTTGTCCTGTGCATACATTCTATGTAGTATCATATCTTGTAATAATCATATCTTTTCACTCCGGTATCCAAAAATTACAAACTTTATATCGTTAGAAAGCTAAGAGGATAAGCTAAAAATTCCAAGGCAACTTTGTCTAATTCTACCTAAATTAATCTAGTTTTTTCCTAGAAGTTATAACACACATTTTACCCTCATGAAAAACTTGAAATTTATCCCAACTTCACTTCCTCTATTACAACATCATTCATAACA
>JANIPN010000218.1:59632091-59643668 GCA_027478595.1 Erythroxylum anguifugum
CTACTAATCGGGGAAAGGAAACCCCAGCTATATCCTCTACTAGGATATTAAAGCAACCCACAGGCGGGTATTGATGCCAATGAATACCAAGATTTAAGGACCTGGCATAGTTAGCTAGCCAATCCGCGGCTCGATTAGTTGTTCCTCATTTTTATTCATAACAATACCTTCCTTTCTGATGGAGTCTAAGCCTAATGGTAAAATATTAAATATGAAGGTACAACAGCTATAGACCTAAACAGGTTTTCATCCTGTTGGAATTAATCACGAAAGCATTAGATTAAGGAAAGTCATAGTTTTAGCTTTGATGGAATCACTTGCATGACATATCGCTCGCTCTTTAGTCTTCACAGGACTCATACGCGACGAAATGCAACCAAATAAAGCAGAAGAATGATTAATACGTAGCTTAGTAATGAAAATCAGATTGCAAGGACTTGTGGTCAAATGAAAAAAAAAAAGAAAAAAAAAAGAATTTATCTAAAAGTATTAATCTTCAATATCCATTCCCAAGGCAATGTGGAAGCTCTAGTTAAAAGCTATCTCAAACTTCAGAAATGTTATACACTATCAGGCAATTTACTTGTCTATCAATTACAAATGCATATCTTGCAATTCAAGACTTCCAAACTAGTCTACAAATCAAGCTTATGAAGATTTCGATTCACTACCAAAGAAACAAATTTAAATTGTCGATTAATCATCAGCGATCACCACTGTATATGGTCACACTTGCACCCGCCAAAACTTAAAACTTTTAACCATCTCAGGAGCTAGTCAGGACAAAAAAACGTTGTATCGGAGTACTCACTACGTAGATCTGACTCGCATGCAAAGATGAACTTCATTTGGGTAAAACACACCATCAACTCGGAGCCGTCCTACCGATTATTTACAAACTACACCAACCCGATAGTAACAAATAAGAAGTCTCACTAATGATTTAACCTAATCATTAGAATTTAACCAAGAAAATGGAACTGCCATGTTACAACAACTTATCTTGGTATTCCAGAGAGACAAAGCCACGCCTAGAAACTTTGAGCAGATAAATAGAAGGCAAGCCATGTCAAAGTCAGTCGAGGATCGGAGTCTTGGAGCCTTCTATTTCACGAAGCAAATGGAGGTCCTTAAACCCAACAAGAAATTGAGCTAAACCGTCAAGAAAGAGAGCACCTTGATACACATTCAACGCACCAACTATCTCTGATATCACATCCTTCCTTAATCGATTAACATCCACGAAAACACTCACCAACTCCTCCATCTCTACCTTCACAGCCTCGTCAATCTTTATCCTTCCCTTCTCTCCATTGAAGTTCAACCAATCCTCTGCGAGTCTACGAACAAGTCCTGCCTGTGCATTTCTCACCCTGTCCATAAGAGCAGGCACCATCAACCTCAAACCACGTTCTATTTGCTGAATCTTGACGATCAAATCATCTGAGGGTTCTTTCCATGCCATCACCACCTCCCAATACCTGCCAACCACAACATTTGTGGTACTACTAGTTCCAAGATCATCGTCTCTGTTCTCCTTATCAAGAAATGAACGAACAAGATTGGTGAACACATAAGGGTGAAGATCACCAAGAAAGAGGAAAGGCCTTTCAATGGAGTTTCTCCATGAAGGGTAAAGAAGACAAGGAAGATTGTTGATGTCAGTGGTTGCGAAAAGGTCGAGCGAGTCGTAGTAGGTGAGAAAATGGTGGAGGATGAGAAGGACATGAGAGGAGAGGAGGGTTGGTGAGGAAGGAGTTGATAAAGATTGGTGGAGGATAGGAAGGAGAGTGTTTTTTAGTGAGTGAAACCAGTTCTTGTAGTAGTGCTTGAAAGGAAGAGTTGCAGGGTCTTTCCTCTTGGAGAGAAGAGAGAAATGGCTAGTTGACATGGTTGAAGAAGAAGAATAACTTTCAAGGGAATTGTGAAGTTAGGGAAAACGTTTGGAATTAAGCAGGTTTTTACAGAGTTAACATTTTATAGTCAGATTGGAGTGGAGTGGATCAGAAGTGGGACAAATATTGACGGGTTGGGCTTCTAAAGGAATCAAAATGGGTTTCCACAACAAATCATTCCTTTCAACTAACCAATCTGTCGTGAACAAGTAAAGTTAAAACAACGCACATAGACCTTTCTTACGCAATCGAGCAGAAAACGGCGGCGAAGAAGATGGAAATTAGTGCTCGGCTTTCACCACGATTCTCTTTCACCGACAATTGCGGTCAAACTACTCTATTACAGTTAATTAACAGTATAACAAACGACATAACAGTCATAACCTGCAAAAGCCAAGTGTAATATTCAGGGACATGACCAATACATACAAGGATATTTTCAAATGTTATTGTACCAACAATATTAACATACAGTTGGAAAAGCCAACAGCAGTCAAATCTGACCATCTGTTTTAAATTTAATGCAAAGTAGACAACACTCCAAAGCTTATTTCCCCTTTCTTTCCTGTCTTAAAACCGTAGGTTACATTTCTTTTTTGTCTCTCTGCATCTTTCTGTGTCACAATGGCACGCAAGTTGCAATCTTTTACCATTTTCTGCTTCTGCTTCTTCTTCTGCTTCTTCTTCTTCTTCTTCTTCTTCTGCAACTCCATCATTTCAATCAGAGGCCTTGTAGCAGACACAGAATCAGTAGAGTGTACTGACCGTTGGATCCATATTAGACAACTGCCATCAAGATTCAACGTTGATCTCCTCACAAACTGCTCTCAATACCCTCTTGTTGGCAGTTTCTGCCCGTATCTTTCAAACCATGGCCTTGGTCCAAAGACTCACAACCGCTCTAAGTCATGGTACCGTACAGACCCTCTGTTACTTGAGCTCATATTCCATAGAAGAATGCTCGAATACCCATGTCTAACTCCAGATCCTAATCTCGCCGACGCTATTTATTTACCATACTATGCAGAGATCGACTCATTAAGGTACTTGTACGGTCCTGATGTGAAAAGGAGCAAGGAACACGGAATGGAGTTGTACCAATATCTTCGTGAGAATGAAGGCTGGATATGGAATAAGCGTGATGGGGCTGATCATTTCTTGGTTATGGCACGTCCAGCTTGGGACTTCTCGCAGTCTCCCGATGCTTATCCTCCAAGATGGGGCACTTCTTTTCTTGAATTGCCAGAATTCTATAATGTCAATGCTTTGGTTGTGGAGTCCAGAGCCTGGCCTTGGCAAGAACAGGCAGTGCCTTACTTGACCTCATTTCACCCTCCAAGTTTAGCACTGTTCGAGTCTTGGGTTAGGAGAGTAAAAACTTCACGTAGAACGACGTTGATGCTTTTTGCAGGTGCCGATGGTGTGGCTGCGACTCCAAACATCAGGAGAAGCATTAGAAATGAGTGTGAAAATAGTACCAATGACAGTGGTTTGGTGACTAATGGCGGTTATCGATACAACAGGGCGTGTGACGTTGTTGATTGTTCTAAGGGGATATGCCAGCACGACCCTGGAAGGTACATGAGGCCAATGTTACAAGCCAGCTTCTGTTTGCAACCTCCTGGTGACACACCAACTCGTAGGTCCACTTTTGATGCGATTATTGCCGGGTGTATACCAGTTTTCTTCGAAGAACAGACAGCAAAAGCACAATATGATTGGCACTTACCATCGGAGACGTATCAGCAGTTTGCTGTGTTGTTACCAAAGGAGGATGTGGTGTACAAAGGGATAAAGATTTTGGATGTGTTGATGGCGATGCCGAGACGTAGAGTTAGGAGGTTGAGGGAAAGAGTTATAGAGATGATGCCAAGAATAGTGTACAGAAAACATGGAAGCTCGTTGGGTTTGAGGTTGGAAAAGGATGCTTTTGACATTGCAATAGAAGGTGAACTGCAAAGGATCAATTCTAGGCTAAAAGGACACATTTTTTGATATCTTAGTAGAGTCTTGCCCCACTGATTATTATATATATTATATATATTTATTGTTTCCCACTCATTCGATGGTTCAGATGAGCTCGTGCAAGTAATAAGTTGATACTTATGAGGTTCTGCTTCCAAAATACACATTTTGGGCAACTATGTTGATGTGCGTACACTTTACAGAAGAAGATGGCACAGAGGACTAGGGGACTCAGGAATGCTTACACATGAAAGTGGAAAAAAAAAAGAAATCAAGGTCTTCAATTTTAAGGAACAAAGGCACAGCAGAAATCCGGAAAGCTAAAAACAAAATTTGGTTTTTTGCAGCCAAATTATCTCCAGACCCCAGTTAGATGCAGTACACAAACATGATTATTTCACCCCCATCTAAGAATTGCCGAACCCCATGTTACACCAGCTCCAAAGCCTGCAGCTGCGATGATGTGGCCAGACTTCACCTTTCCACTTCGAACAGCTTCATCCAATGCCAGTGGAATGGAAGCGGCACTTGTGTTGCCATAATTTGACAGGTTTGCTATGATCCTTTCTGGCGGGATTTCTAAACGTGTTGCAACTGCATCGATGATCCTCTGATTTGCCTGCAGAAAATTCGTCCATTCCACAGCTTCATCAGCATAAGTGGTAACATGACTAGCGTACTCCTTGATGTAAACCTAGCAATGTCCTATACACCTTCAAAGTATACTTTCCTTTTAGCGATCATTTCAAAATTGGGAAATCTCAAACTATGTCCTGTAAGAGACATACAGTGCTACCACGTTCTGCATCTATAATGAAAGCAAAATTCACTACGCCTTGCATAGTCATTCTAAATTTAAATGAGGCTTCATCATGCATTACAATGCAATTGCATCCAGTCAATAGCTGTAAATAATAAACTCATAAGGTCTAAAGTCAATTGAGCTTAAGACGAGTGTTTAAAGTTGATATGCGAACCTGGTGAAGCAGTAACCAATCAATGTTAGATCCACTGAGACCAGCCTTTTGAAGAGCAGACTCTATGGAAAGAGGCACACTTTGCAGAACAAAACGAAAAACCTCTTTACCATTCATATGAATGTTGGAATACGACACGCGTTGTGGTGGGAAGCCTAAAACTGAACCCTTAGAACCCACTGCATGATCTACTTTATTCTCTTTCATGACGGCATTTAAATGCCTGCACAGAAGGAAGTTGCATGCTCCATCAGACTTATAGCGGAAGTGACTACATGTTTTTCTTTTTTCAATTGATATAGGCAGGGTACCTTTGACCATCACCATTAGTATGCAAGTCAAAACTGAACAAACCATCATCCTCACTGTCACAAGCCTGCAACGTTGTTAAGATTGGAACAGAAATGAACAAGCATCAATTGAGTAGTCTAAGCCACCATCAAGTCACTTGTGGATTATTAGACAAGGGATGGGGTTATAATTCCTGGATGCCTTCAGCGTAATAAAACTTTGACAACTATTTCGATGGAAAATTTCACCCTTGTATTTTTAGAGAAAGGTTCCAAATATTGATATTTTTCCAGTTTTAACTGAGTATTTACAATCACACATATACATAACAAGCATAAGGCAGCACAGAGTAAACATTTGATTAATAAACATCCCTACATTCAGTAGCCAGTCAGTGCTTTGTCTTGACATCAAATAGCATTAAGCTTAACTGATAAAAAGAACTAACCCTTTGTGAACATCTGCAACTTGATGAAAGATGATACTAAGAATTCTTACCACATACCCGAGTACTATTCAAACCAAACATCCCAAATATTAATCCTAGCAAGCGCACAAATATCATGATATCAGGCACACATGTTCTATATCAAAGAGATACCTCTGCAGATGTAAAAACTAAGAATCATAGGGAAACAAGGACCATTACCTGCAATAGTACAGCTCCAGCTCCATCACCAAAGAGAATACATGTCGTTCTATCCGTCCAGTCAACAAATCGAGAAAGAGCATCAGCACCAATCACTAATATATTTCGAAATGGTCCTCCTGTAGCTACCACCGCATGTTAAAATATCTTCTAAACCCTGAAACTCTAATTAATGCTTGTTGCACAAAACTAAACCGCTTTATTACCCCTAATATGACAAGAAGCCGAAACTAGACCCAACATAAATCCGCTACAAGCTGCTGTAATATCATAAGACAAAGGATGTCTTTTGCAACCCAGCGCTTTTTCAATCTGATATTGAAATGAAAACATTAAGTAGAAAAGAAAAGCATTGTAAAGAAATTTATAAAAGAATTATTGAAGACAAAGTTTATGTGCTATTTAAAACTCCAAATCATATTTTAAGCTCAAACAATACCAGAAAATTTATGAAACTGATGGCCAGTTTTGAGGGCCAACTCAGGATAAATGAATGATAATAAATGAAGATTAACAACACGAGGAGTGATGGAGAAAAATAAGAGGATGGAAAGTTGGGAGGAAAATGTGATTATAATCTGCACTTGCAAGGTTGAATTCAAGGTTAAAACGCATTTCTGATTTTCCACTACAAAAGCAAATGCTCTGAAAGTTAATATTTCAACTTCTTCACTACCACAACTTGGATGTAAATGGGACACAAACAAAACTCTTTTGTCCAAAAACTTTTTTATTTTTGGCACTTATCATCCAATTGAAGTTCCTTTTTTTTCCACTTTGCTAAAGAAATCATAGAGCGCAAGGTTAGCTGTGTATCAAGCGGTGCAGAACAAGTATGCTACTGACAAGGATCATTTAGGAGGCAACTTATTCCTCATAATGCTCCCCATGAAGTCTGCAAGAAAGAATGCACTTTGGAAAACATAATTTTCCATGTATGTCCATCAAAGTTCAGTTCATGCCTGTAACCTAACTCCAGGGAATGATGCTTTAGTAAATCAATAAGAAATTCACTTTTTCATGAGATATTACAAAGTATCAAGCTTTATGCATTGCTCCAACAAAAATGTTCAGGCCCAACTTCTAAAGTAAAACTCAAATTCAACTTTCAAAGATTCGTGTTCAATGAACTTAGTATAAAGAACCAATTTGGCTCAGTTTGCGCTTGAACTTCAGTTGTCAACAGTTCACTACGGTACTCAATTTTAGGTTTTACTTAAGAATTAAGAGAAATCAAATTCAACAAGACAATAACTCCCCAAATGAATACGTGTTAATCTGGTAAATGAATCACGAATTCAAGAAAGAACTTTAATCAATTCAAAGAAATTTATCAACCTTAATCCCTCAAGAAACTTTACAAACATATTGTAAAATGTGAAGGGCTTCCCTAAATCCACATTCTTATGAAAATTTCACCTGCAACATGAGTTCAAGGAATGTGGCAGGAAGCGCAGATTGTAGCGTGGATTTAGTTAATACACATGCTGGATTTAGATCTAACAACATCAAGTTGCAATCAAGAACTTTTGTAAATTGTAGTACAAACTAAATTAAGGAAAGAAATGATCTTATCTACAAGTAGATGAAAGATTGTACAAGCAGAAAACAGTAAACAATTATGGATTCAAACAGCAACCAGATTATCACATTAATCACAACTGCTTGATTCAAGCATGTACATAAATTTAATTTCTTGTTGTGCAACTAGCAATGTAGAAAGCATAAGAACTATAAGCCATGCACCTTATACCTGAGGAGCACTACCAAACATATCCTCTGGTGTAGATGAGCAGAATAATACCATGTCGACATCATCGGGTTCAATTTCTGCCATCTGGAGAGCTTTTCTTGCTGCTTCTGTTGCTAGAGATACTAAGCTTTCTTTTCCTGAAATGTCAAGACAGGAATCAAGTTACTAACTGCTAGAATATAAACATCTCTTAAACCTCAAAAGAACTGTAATTCTCTCTCCACAGAGAAGAAATCAGTCACTAAAGCACTACAGCTTGTACAGTTGTAGATGATGAAAACCCCAAATCTATATTGATGATTGAAATCCAGCAATTAGTTAGATTGCTCTTTGAATAATTACAATAGAAAGCATTGGATGGAAGGATTCCCAGGACTATTCAGGAGATAACATCAAATGACATGATGACAAATAGTATCACAGTTTTAACAGGGAAACTATCAAGTTACTTGGCTTCAAGTCATCTTTAAGTAACTCCATTAACAAGCTCAAACCAAGCTTGCAACCACTACTTGACAGAGTAAGCCACAAGCAAAAGGTAGACTAGACATCCGGATTTTTCAGATTTCTACCATATAAAACCAAGATGCACCCAAAAGAAAGTAAATGACCTGTAAGAACTCTTCGATTTCGGATCCCAGTCCGAGAAGATATCCATTCATCAGAAGTATCAACAATTTTTGCAAGATCATCATTTGAAACTTGAAGAGTGGGCACTGCTGAGCCACAACCAACTAACTTGCAGCCTTTACTGGCAAGCCTGTTGAAATAGTAAGGTCACAAGAACTATGTATAAATTGTTTCCTTTACCATATCTGTAGCTAGCAACTTTTAATTAAGTGAAAAAGTAGAACTATGTGCAATAATATAAGAATCAATATTTCAAAACATAAATCTCAACCATTTCTCAAACCTATATAGAACCTGAGTTGGAAATTCTGTCTTTCATTATCACTATTTTGGCTAAAGACTAACTGCTTTGTCTACGAATTGGTAATCAGGACAGAGACACAATTGTCACCTGGAGTAAGAACTTAATGCATTACAATGGAAGTTGACTCGACTACTCTAACCTGTCCTTGCACAACTTTTTGTAGCTGAGAATGCCATTCAGCTATTTTAATCCATTTTATTCACCAAGATCAATATCCCTTCCTTCATTGCTAACGAAACAGAATCCCGATTAACATTCACGGAAATCAGTTGGCGGCAAAACATCAAATTGCTGCACCAATGCTACTAATCTTTGTTCACTCGCAAATTCTATTACTGCATGAAACTTGGCCTTTGAGACTAAATTAATTTCTATAGTCCCTCCAAACTAACTTATTGTTTATCCTTGTACACAATGAATTTCAGCCAGTTTGTCACCTGAAAAAACACATATGTCTACCTGAAAGATCACGCTGAATTTTTAGTCCATGATCTTTAGCTCCATCACTCGGCTGTAATCAATACATAAGTTTAGTACACAGTTAGTTCTTATCTTAGCTTTCTATGGCCAGATTAAACCAAACGCTCAACCACCGGAAAGTTGTCCTTGAAGCGATATGCCAAATGAATATTAAATTCGACTTTTTAATCGACTATAACTTGATGACATAATAGTTAACCGAACTATGACGAGTCGTGTAGCAGATACTTCTTCGCTTTTTACAGCTAGAGTCAAATGTTCTCTCTTTTTCACTCCAAATGAACACCTTTCGGTTTTTTCAACTGCAAGTGCCACGTCAAGACAGTTGACTTTCACACAAATCTCCCGTTTATTCCGTATGCAAGCAGACTAGTGAAGCAGAGATCCCACAGTCCGAGGCAAAACCCCAATAGAATCAAAAACCAATTAAGCATTAAAAAAGAAATGATTAAATCGCCAAAGCACTCACCAAGGTGCTCGAGACTGGGAGGGGGATAGCTTCTCTGCGCCTTCAACGTTGCTGGAGCACGATACCGTCTTGGAGATTCTATCAGTGAAGTAAAAACCAGATCCAGAAGCCTCTATTGAAGGCTTAATCCTACTCTTTAAGTTTGGAAATGAAGGATTAAAAAACCCAGATGCATTTGCCATCTAAGAAACAGTCTGATCGTGCTTTAAAGATCCAAAAAGCAGGGATGTTTTGACCTATTAGTTCTTATATGGGAGACTATGACCGTTAAAGAGAGGTGTTCAAAACACCCGGGCAAATATTGAAAAGGTCTGAGCTTTGGGTGAACTTTACAGGGTCCATGGATGTGATATAAAACAGGGCGATTATGACAGACCACAAATAGTTCGAGGAAAATCCTATGACTCCCTGAGTTTCCCTCTCTGCTACAAATCTCTCTCTCTCTCTCTCTCTCTCTCTCTCTCTTCAGCGAACTCAGTCATGCAATGCCTTGACAAGCCAATTTCCAAGAATTGATTGTTTTTTTTCCTACAACAGAACTTTAAATTCCGGCGGTTGTCGTCGCAATGTAGATTTGACGACTGTAAATATTGCAAGATTAAATTATAAAGTCGTCACGTGGATTTTTAGGAATGGCAATATTCCGAAAATTAAATTATTAATTATTAATAGCTTTTTCAACCGTTAACAGCATACTTATTATATGATAATAACATTATTTTAATCTTATATAGTGTAATAACATTATACTTATTCCTTTGTGAACAAAAGCTCAAAGCTTCAAATCATGGAAATGACTTATTTATAAAAATATAAAAGGAAGGTTGAGATGGTGTCCTTCCTTCCAACTTTACAAAGCGAAAATCAATCTTTGCGCGCTGAGATCATTGTTGATGTAGTATAGTGTAATAATGTTTATATTATTAGCATGACAAAATTTACTTTTTATATAATGAAAATTTAATCATATTAAACATTAAAAAATCTTAATTATTTTTACTAATATAATCCATTATTTTTACTAATTCCAAATTATTAAAAATTAATAAAATAAATTAAGTCATTTAAGTTAACGTAATTAGAATAAAAGAAATTAATTTGAGAAGAATGTAATTTATTTAAGAGCATATGTCATCATCATCATTATCAACATCACCCAGTCTGAAGTCTCGCAATAAAGCAGGATCTGAAGAGGTCTGATAATACGCGGCCTTACCCCTACACAATAGAGAGACTATTTTCGGTAGACCCACAATGCAAATGAGACAATATAAAAGTAATGCAGGTTAGAGAGAGAAAAGGCAAAACTAGCACGAAATAAATATGAAATAATAATAATAAGAATAATAAGAATAATAATATGAAAAATAATATGTGGAACTAATAATAATCAGAAAATTAATAAATAATAAAATAGCAAGAAAATAAAACTACGATAAATAATAAATAATTTGTCAACTAAAGGAGCCTCAGTTATGCATAAAGAATACCAGTATGAAAACAAATGACATGACTGAATTGGGCAGAAAAAACAGTTGGAATCCCACACACTAAACACACCCGTTCTCGTCAAAGTTGGAGCTCTCGCAAAGAGGTTTTGAAAGTGGCAATCTAGATGGTATGTGCCTAGTGAGAAGAGATTCGAAAGAAGGAAAATTTTCTATTGTAAAAACACGTTATGACTAAATCTAAAAGCTTGTCTTATAAGGAGGACGCGCAAGGCAAAAGGCGTAGGACAGTAACGGAAAGCAGAAAAGACTAAGGCGAGAAGTCCAATCCGTATTAAAACACGCAGGGGAAGGAGTAGGCGGCGCAGTGTTGGTGGTATCCCTAAACATAGATTTAGCAAATTTTCGATGTCAGAAAAGCTTTTTTGGGTAGAGGGTTCATAAATGCCTTCTTCCGAAATACACATGCCCTCTTGATCGCGGCTTTATCGTTCGATTAATTTAATCGACCTTGGAAACCGGTCAAAATAAATAATTCCAAGATTGCAGCAAGCTCATGGCGTTTCCCTAATCCACCGAAACGTTGACACTGATCGCATGCTTGGCAGAAATGGAAGGAATCCCGGAAGAGAGTAGGCTAGTAGAGTCCCGAATCCAAAACTTTTCTGGATGTTCGTCTAGCACTGAAATGTCCTCCACAAACCATAGAGTGGCAA
>JANIPN010000218.1:59647617-59663273 GCA_027478595.1 Erythroxylum anguifugum
CAATACGAGGAACCAACTTAAGCACAAAAATCATGAATTAGGAGTCAACAAGTGCATAAATACTTTAGAAAACAGGGTCAATTTATAGTATAAATTTGGCTCAATCCAGATACTAGTCTTAGAGAACAATCAACTTATCATTTGCAAATGATTTGATGCTCTTCTCCAAAGTGGACTAATTCAACTTTATTTTAATGATAACTTTTAATGTTTTAATGATTACTTTTAATGTTTTCAAAGCCAACTTATAGTACCACAAGTGCAGGAGCAACCTCCAATTACTTAGCATTTATAACAAGCCTAAAGGTATTAAAACCTCTAATTACCTACTTAAGTATCCCAATAACTTCCAAAAGACCCACATATATATATTTTAAACCTCTATTTGAAATGATTAACTCTCGAATTACGAGTTGGTGTAACAAGTGTCTATTAATGGTAGGCAAAATACAATTGGTTAATTCAATATTAAATAACTTGTATGTTTATTGGTCATCCCACCTTTGGTTACTAAAAGATACAAACAAAGATATTAAAAAACGTTAAAGAGGTTCATCTATTTTGGATATACATTAGTAGATCCTTGGCTAAAGTAAAATTGGAAGAGCTATATAGGGACAAGAAGAGGGGGAGGGGGGATTTAGAATTCTTCCTCTTAGAATTATCAAACAGGTATAAATGTTTAAAAGAATTTGGTGGTTTCTTAACGACAAAAAGCTCATTATGGGTGAAATAGATTTGTTCCTACTATATAAAAGATTTGAGCATTTGGAAGTAAGACCCTAAACACAATACCTTATGGACACTATCTCATATATTAAATTTAGCAAAGATATATGATTGAGTTCAGAAATCGGATTAGTAATGGCACTTTAACCTCATTTTAGAAAGACAATTGGTCCTTTCTAGGACCTTTGTCTGAAGTTCATGAACTTTTAAGGAGCGCAATTGGAGACAATACCACTGTGTTTGAAGCTTTAACTGAATATAGTCTAACTCTTCTATTGCAAGCAACCTGATGATTCATATTCATCCAAACTAAGAAGAAGATCAAATTAGGTGAAGAAGAAATCATTCTGGGACTTTCACAAATCTCTCTTGTAGAAGGGTACTAATAGAGTAGATCCCCAAAGTCCCCTGGTATGATTTAGTTTAGTATGATCAGGTCTGCCCCTAAGCCTCTATCATTCTCTGGTTACTTATTAAAGGCAAGCATAGTACACTTGATGGCTTAAAAGAATCCTTATAATTATGAATTATGTGTATTATGTAATTAAGCTACTAAATCTATAGATAATCTTTTGATTATTAATACCCAAGGATAATTTTGTCTTGGATAATATATTTATGCTACATAAATATTCCCTCATTGAGATGGCAAAATCTATTATACTAATGTTAAAACCCACAAAAGAAAGGATACGTATCGAATAATATTTAAGCTCATTGGTATATGGATGGAAAGGATTTTTAAAAAAAATATATAAAGGAGTTTGCATATGAACAAAAGTTAACCTCTACAATAATGAACAATGTTAAAGACCGATTGCTCACCCATAAGTTAAACTAGAGATGCAATAGGGATTTGACACCCAAATGGAGCCTTCCATTTGAAGAATAGAAAATGCTTTAATGGAAATTACTTAAAGGTCTCTTAGAAAATGCTTTAATGGAAATTACTTAAAGGTCTCTTCCCATACCATTAAATGCAAAAGACTGAAGCTAAGAGTAAGTGACTAAATATAATTTGTAATTGATGAAGCTTTCATTATCTATCAATTGATCTAGTTTTCTTCTAGTGGTTTTCAAGTCAACTTAGACTTAAGTAATTTGTAACAGACTCTTCTTAGAAGTTAATGAATATTTCTAGCTTTTCAAAAAAATTATAAAAACTAATTTTGTTTACTTTCATTTTTTTTCATAATATCATTTACCTTTAAATAAATATACATGATTTGATTATTTAAGACTAATTACTAATAATAATTATGAATAAAAAGTCAATGTACCCAGTGCACTCCCCGCTTTGCGGAGGTTTAGGGAGGGTCATAATGTACGCAATATTTCCTTTGAATTTTCACAAAGGGACTGTTTTCGTGATTTAAACATGTGACTTTATGTTCACAGAAGAACAAATTTACCAATTGTTCCAAAGCTCGCCCTCTAATAATAATTTTGAATAATAATATAATATAATTAATTAATTTAATTTTTAACTAGTTTAAAAATTAAAAACATTTTTAAAAACAAAAACTTTCAAATTCTTTAATTATTTAATAAATGTATTTTAAATCTAAAATATCTTCAAAATGTATAAATTTTATGTAAATTTAGTTTTAATAATCAAAATATATATTGAAATAAATATTAGTTTATAAACAAATTTACTTATTTAATTATTTATTTTAATAAAATATAATTATTTTAACTAATAATTATTGTATAAACTATTAAAATAAAAAATTTTACTTAACTAGTTCATAAAATTAATTTGTTTATAATTTTTATTTAATTATTAATTATTAATAAAACTAAAAATATAACTTATTGCCATTAATAACCAAATAATTTAAAAACAGAAAGTAAACATAGGAAATAAAAACTAAAAATCATATTAGGAAAATATAACTGAAACCAAATAATAGTTAGGCTAACAAACCATATTTATTTAAGCTAAATTTGGCTACATTAACATAACATTGCTAAACCAAGTCAAAGGACGTTTATAAAAGGAAAGACAATAAAAGATAATATACTTTTGGCATAACAATTTTTTAAAAGGTATCATCAGAAAAAAGGGGCCTCAAAGTTTTGTTATGGAGGTTGACTTTCGTAAGGCTTTTAACTTAATCAACTAAAACTTCATCATGCACGCATTGGAAGCTTTTAGATTCCCTTTACAATTTAGGAGCTATATTAAACATTGTTTAACAACAACTTTATACATACCAATCAATGAAGAAACAACAAAGTCAATTTAAAGAGCTAAAAGGCTATGGCAAGATGATCCATTATTTTCATACCTATTTACACTTGGTATAAAGGTGTTAAATATACTAAATAAGCATAATATTGGGAATGGATACAAATTTACTTTTCAATAACAAATGTAAAGAATTGAAGATATTTAGCTTTTCTTTTGTGAATAATTTGTTGCTTTTAAGTGTAGTTAACACCAATTAAATCATGGTTTTAGTGAATCCACTACAAGTCTTCAACAAGCTATTAAGTTTAACATTCAATAGGGATAAGATCCATTTGATAGTCTTTGCAAGACTAGCCCACCAAGCTTATTAGTTTATCTCCATTTCAATCTTATGAGTTATAGAGCAACCATTTAGGTACCTAGGTATCCATATAACAACCAAGAGATTAACATTTGAGGATTGCCAATCTCTATTCAGAACAATCTATAAGAGAGTTAGCCAATGGAATAATAGAATGCTCTCATTTATTAGAAGACTTTAGCTTGTACTTTAGTACTTAATAATTTGCTTGCATATTGGTTCTCACACATCATGTTCCTATAAAACCTATCCAAGGTAGTAGAACAACTTTTGAGAAACTTGATACAGTCAGGAACAATTTATAATTCCTTAGGTGATAAGGTGATATTGTTAGATGTGTGATTGCTTAAAAAGGTGGGAGGTTTAGGCATAAGCTTAATCATATTAACAACCAAAGTGTTGACAGCCAAGAGAATATAGAGGATATTCACTAACAAAGAAGCACTATGGATCAGATGAATCCATATATACTATCTTAAAATGAGATAAACAAGATCAAACTAATCTTAATCAATAGTGAAACTCCTCAAAATGAGAGACAATATAAGTGGAATGATGAAAAGAAAAATTGGTAATAGGGAACCCACTTCCTTTTGGTATAATAATGAGAATGAACTTGGACATCTCCAAAAATTCCATGAGCATTTCAGTATGAGACATATAATATTAAACTAAGCCATGGTTAACGAAATCATACAAGAAGGTGAATGGCTCTACAACATTTGTTGTAATGGAAAACATCCCAAACAGTAGTTCAAACTCAAACATCGAAGATTCAAATCTAACTGCCACACTCTTCTAAGCTTTTTTAAAGCAATCTTGTCAAATTATATTAAAAACACAAATACAAAGGGTCCCTTAGTTTAGGCCAATCTGGCATAAGCAGAGACTACCTAAAGCATTCTTTGTACTTTGATCAACCATCAAAAACAGACTTAAAACCATGGATCAAATAAAAGGGAACAATAACAACATCATTATTAAGTATAGCCTTTGTAACTTGCAGTTAGAGAGTGTGAAATAGTTATTCTTTAAATGTTAATTTTCAATTATATGATAACTACTACTAATAAGGCAATTGGGAGGATATTATTGAATGGGAAAGGAAACCATATCATTTGAGCATATGTTACTACACAGTTTTTTTAAACAATATATGCAATTCTGTGAGAAAGGGATCTTAGAAAATTCAAACACACCAAGCAAGACGCATAAGCATATATAGGAAGCACATTAAATTATATCAAAGAAGACAAAATGTTAAAGGACCCTCCAAATCAAGTTAAGCTTGGATACGACAAATATATGGAATTTTCCTCATCTTGGGAACTAAATGCACTAAAATAAGACTAAAAAATCGTATAAAAGATCAGCTACAATGAGCAACGTAAGGCACAAAAAGGGATAAGAGTATATAAGATGCTAATAACTAATGACGTTGTGTAAGTAAATAGTCTTATAAGCTGGGAAAGACTCACCCTTAAATTTGAATTTTATGAGTAGCTTTTTATTGCTCTAAAATTGAAGATATTGATTGTAACAAACCTATCTTCCCTTTGGGGATTTGATAAATTAATTTCAATTTTAAAAAACATCATTTTACTAAGTTGACTTAAACAAGTTATGAAACATCGACGTACTCATAACTCCATATACAACCTAAGAAACAAGCATCAAAATCTAAATATATATAATTTTTTGGTAGCAAATAACTCAATAATTTTAACCTGTTAAATGTTTTTGTCTATTAACTTACTAATTACTTTAACACTTCATTATGTGAATTTTCCATCATACCAAATAAATAAGTTGCACTCCCCATTACCTTATACAAAAGATCATAAAGTTAAATTAATTAACATAAACATCGTATACATATAAAATGAATTCATAGTAAACACACTCCATGTCTTTTACAACAATAAAAAAATCACTTTATAAGATTCTTTCTTGTCTTATATGTTCTCATTGGAGCTTCTAATTCATAATTTAAATTTTTTGCATGTTCCAGAATATTAGAAAGGTAAGTATATTCTACTCTAACAATTCTTTTATTGGTAACCAGTACAAAGCTATAATTAAATCATAATATCTTACCAAACATATTAAGGAAAACTACACCATTCCCAATTATATAATACCAACAAATATTTAGATATTCTACTCATTGTCAACTACCTAAAATAGTATTGACCTATAAACTACCTATACCTTAATCATAATGGCCCATATTATCAATGTGAAACACAAGAAATCAAACATGGTCTAAAAGGTCAAAATGAGCTCAGATGAGCTCTTGACAAACATAATCTACTTAAACTAACAAACAAGGTTAAAAAGAAAAACAAAAAATTATGATTTGAGGCTAAAAGGTCAAAATGAAACACAATAAATCATAATTTAAAGCTAACATATCATGAAATTTTAATACTTCACCTTCAGCAACCAATTTAAGAGTTATACTTATCAAATTTGGTAGACAAAGTGTTAAAATTTTCCCAAAGATTGAGCATCAATTGAGACTTTTATCTAATGTGAGCTCATCAGAAAGTTAGAGGGATTAACAGCCTAAAACTAAAGGGCCATGAGAAATTTTTTTCCATTTCTGACAAAACATGGATCTGGTGTGAATTTGTCTCCCATATAATGGGTCATTTGTAATAAACTTGTACAAATTGTCCGAACTCATATGGTCTGATGGGTTAAGGTCATAATTTAAAGGATTTGAGTTTTAAGAATTAATCTATGGTTTGAGTTCGGGATTAAAAATTCAAACTAAAAAATCTATGGGATGAGTTTATGTTATGAAGAAAATCTATCAAAACCAAGTCTAGATTTATATTTATAAATATCCTAAATTTAAGGCAACTTGTAATTGTCATATCAAACAAAGGTCGCTTCTAGTTATGTCAGCCACCTGGGGCTAGAGTATGTTCCAAGTGTTGGACTCCATGGTTATGGACCTGAATTTATTAGTATGAAACATTTTCTTTTCGAAATGAAATCTCCTAGTATAGGAATTAAGATAGAGTATTAAAAGAATCATAAAACTTAAGTCTTTGAAGACCTAGTGATCATGATAGAAAGATTTGAAATAACTCTACACTCAATGAAGGTGAAGTAGGTAACAAAGCAACTTTGCCACCCATAATCAAACTAATGTTTACTATTGCAACAAGAGTCGTTGCAATAGGTGTAATTTTTTATTCACATACTTATCAAGAAAAAGAATAAAAACACAAAGTTATTTATGTAAGTAATTATATTTTTAATTATTTATTTTATTTTAATTGTGTATCACAGTAAAAGATGATGATTTTTCTTCAAGTGATTATGATATTAAGAAACTCTACCCTAGTTAATATTCAAATAAATATTTTTATTATTAAATCTTATATTAATCGTACAATTTATATTTATTTACTTGATTTGATTTTTGGTATAGATTCTTAAAGATATTATATTTTTATTTTACAATAACTTTATGATTTTTATTTGAAAAATTGTTAAATATTTTATTCAAATTTAATGTGATGTTATATGCTAATATATAAAGTAATATTAATCTTTCATGGTTATATTTTATATAATTATTAGAAATTTTATAAGATGTAGACTTAAGGGTTGGGTTCAAATTTTGAAAGTTCTATAACAAATCAATTTTTTTTGGAAATTAAGAAAAATTGCATTAAAAAAAATGAGTAGACTAAGCTTTAGAAGAGTTTAAACAAAAGGTCATACAAAGTTGGCTAAAGCCTGGCTAGTAGCCTAGTCTATTTAGAGCAATCTAAGGATTAAGGAACCATAAACAATAAGAAAATGGAACCATTACAAATGTCTTTGAAGCAAGCATAATTCTCATCTACGCTAATCATCCACTAGACCCTCTAAGACCAATTGCACTTGATAGAATATGAGAACTCCTCCACATCTTGGTCTGTTTCGATGAGTGCAATCCTTTGCAGGTGTTGAATTTATATTTGAAATTAGCCCATTTGATGGATCAGATCAGATAAAGGCTTAAGAATTCTAATTTTTTTAGGTTGGACTTTGATTAAATTAAATCTCATTATATGAATATGTCTAATTTGTAGGCATGTCAACATCCAAATCTATCTTCTTTGGATCAAGATTGAATACACAATCTAACAATGAACCTATCTTTATCCTGCTCACTTACAGGCTTATGTCCATCTATCTCAGCTGTTTTATCTCATGAACAATATTTTATATATAGAACGTTATTGACCAATAAACAATTGAAGTAATGCCTCCCAAGTTTTCCATTCGATAACTATTTGTTTGACCTGATTCAGGAGGATAGCCAACTAGTATTGCCAACTCTTGAATGAGGTGTATTTGCTGAAATCCTCGCGGGCTTGCAAGATCAAGAGCTCATCTTCCCATTCATCACGGTAACTGCAAGGCCTGATGCTTGCATTCTTTAAGGCTTCTTGGAATATTTTAACTCTCCATTCTTCGAAACCTGGACAACGGCATTGAGCAGCTAACCAATTGCAGTAGTCAGGCTGCAAAATTAACAGCCAGAAAGAAAACATCGGGAAAATGAGTCTATAGAGCATCAATGAGAATGTTTTACTTCGATGTTTAAACTGTGTTTATAGAAAATTTTAAACAATGGCAAAGAAGCTAACCACGAGGTTTAGCTTATCTACAATGAACTCCACCGTGCTTTTAGAGGTTCTTACACAGACTTAAAGTTGGAAGGACATGTATTGGAAACCCAGTCAGGCTATTTGATCATCTTTCTTTGTTGGTTATTTGGTTGTATAAATGGCAGAGTAATTAAAATCAACTGACAGCTCAAAAATTGGTGGGGTTACTGAAAGTCAAATGTCACATAAAATTAAAAGTATAGAACTACGCAACATAAATGCTTCTCGTTGTTGAGAGATTGAAAAGACACCAATTAATCCTAAGGCCTTCTAACTAGCCCACTTCAAGTCCAATGAAATTTCAGCAACAAACACGTTGTAGATCTACAAGAAAGAAAAGGAAGAGATCCAAAATTTCACTGCTCAAATGATATTCACCTTAGCATTGGCACTGTGAGTGTAACATTTTGGTACACCAGAAGCTTCAAGCATAGAATAGAAAGTGTTCACATCTTCCATCATATCCTCTTGGGATGGAAGCACAACTCGATTTGACAAAACAGCAGCAACCCACTTGCTTTGAATTTCAAATGCCGGGAATGCATTTGCCTATCACCAATTACAGCAAAGGATAGTTTTCAGCAATAGAACTCATAGGCAATCCTAAAAGAGCATTCAACATTTTGTATTTCAACCTTCACTGGTATCCCAACAAAGGAAAGCCAAGGGGCTAAACGTGGCGGAAAAACATGTTTGTATAGTGGTCCAACACGGTTGTCATCCACAGTAACAATGCCATTGGTTTTTAGGAAAGGATAGTGATATTTGTACCTTGAGAACAAGTAATCAAGTTTTTATGTTCAGTCACTTAGTTGGCACTTGTCAGCTTATTCCTCATCCAAATCAAAGAAAGATGAGTGAAAATTACCCTGTGCAGTGTATGATTGTATCCACAAAGATAGCCGCCCCATTTCGGAATACCACTTTACCATCTTCATGAGCACTTTCTATCTGCAAGAGTGCACAAAAACATCAGTATTTTAGATTCAGTCATCTCCACTCCAGCTGTAGTTCAATCAATTCAGTATGTTTCTCAGCACTTTACCATAGAATTGATCCATATATTGTCCTTCCCAGGCATTTTCTCACATGTATCATCTGAAACTGATCTTGCTGCAATGTGGACTTCTTTGGCAACTTCAGAAATCTCAACGGATAAATCTTTGGCACTTGACGACAAGCCTATCAAAACTATGACCTGCCGAAGGGTTAGTGAGGGAACAGAGCGTCAATACAACTGCAATATAATGATAAGCATTTTGATGAACACATAACTCGCAGATAGAGATATAACTATCCATAAAGTGCAAGTAAGAATCCCCTTTCGAAGTTTAACTCCAAAATTGTTGGATGTTTGAATTTTAAAATTAAAGCTTAAGGTACTCCCAAGCTATTAGTTGCCGTATGGATAATAATCAATCTCATTAACTTAACAGGAGCTTAAAAGAAGATTGACTCCATTGTCACACCTTTAACTCTGATAGCTAAAATATTAAATTGATGGACGTCAGAAGACAATATAGGTGAGATGAGATTAGGAGAGGCAAGAATCTCAGACATACTTGATCCTTGAAGGCCTCAGGGGTGCGATAATTGTGGCTATGCATTTGCTTCCCAGGCCAAGAATTAAAACCTGAAAACTCGAGCAATAACGAGTAAGGACATGTTAAAACACCTTTCTAAATCTAATGACTAAAATATGAAAATCTTCAAAACTGATCAAAATAAACCCCAGAGTCCATTCCAGCGACAAGCATTAGTCTCTTTTCCCAGATCATCCATTCCATAAACCTCAATCGTGTTCACAAACGACAGTAGAACAGTTAAGAAACATCAAAAGAAAGTTGAAGATAAAACATTAAAACATTGAGTACCTGCAAATTGAGCAATACGCGGCTCTGAGAAATTCCCACAGCAGATAACAACTGCATCAAAAGTCACGTCATCTTCAATACAGCCACCGTCACCGTCAAGTCCCTTCCTTTTCGACTTCACCTTCCACAATTTCCCACCATCAACTACCTGTTCAACACTAACAACCTCAGTCCCAAACCTCACCAACTCTTCAATATCGAACTCCCTGGCAAATTCTTGCAAGTACATCAACACTTCCCTGTGACCCGGATGCCTTCTGGGGTCTCTGAAAGGAACAAATGGGAAGTCCCTGAAACTCATGGCCTCTCTCGGCAAGTTGGTTCGGAGAGACTCGTAAACGCTTGAGTTGACAGTGTCTCTGTTTTGGTCGAGGCCTAACAGGTCTGTTTCGACTTGCGTTGTGTACACCCAGATGCCACCAACTTCGTCACCTTTCTCAAAGACCACAACTTTGTGGCCCTCTCGTCTGAGCTCACGGGCCGTCAAGAGACCAGAAGCGCCGGCTCCAATCACTGCCACGTGGAGAATGTTGACAAAGTTTTCTGACGAAGGCATCTTTTAGATAACCAGACGACCAGAGCGGGTGAATTTAAAGGGTAATTAATCTGCAGATAGAGGCCAAAATTCAGAGTTAATGGTGGTATTTAATATTAATTAATATGATACGATTGAACACTGGAAAACCCAAGGCTGACGCTGAGACTTAAGTCAGGGATCAGCCTGTCGACAACTCGAGGAACTGAATGAGAAAGAACGATTCATGGAAAAGAGAAGAATTTAAGGAACGAGAGAGAATCAGTCGAGTGGATGCAATTTTCATTCATAGATCCTCTCCTCTCACAGCAACTAGATTACAATACAAAATCTAAAGAACAAGTTTTTCTCACCAAACTATAATGCTGACGTGGTTGGTAAAGTACTATTTCTTGGTGAAATTCCCACATTGCCCGGTCCAAGATTTTCTTCGATAAATTATTCTCCAGTTCTTTGTAGTTTTTTGGTATTTACCAAGTTCAGGCTTGCATTAGTATCTCCTCCTGGAAAAGATCCTTGTCTCCGAGGATCAAAATGAGGACAGTCTCAGTTCTTTGTAGTTTTTTGGTATTTACCAAGTTCAGGCTTGCATTAGTATCTCCTCCTGGAAAAGATCGTTGTCTCCAAGGATCAAAATGAGGATAGTCTCTCTTTAAACATCATTGGAACAGGATAATTATGACAGAGGATAATTACGACAGAGGATCTGATGCCCTCTTTCTAACGTCAACACATTCCTAAGTAGCATCTTTTGTAGGAGAATTATTCCAATTCACAAGTAATTCAATAACTGCTTGATTGGTCCTCTTGACAATTATCTAGTCAATTAAAGCTTAAGGTTCTTTGACTTGTTAATCAGGCACAAAGGAGCTTAGGTAGTCAATTATAGGTGGAGACTAAGATGCTAATTGAGTAATGAGACATGAAACGTAGGGTATATAGCAGCTCCAGGAGGCAATTGTAAAGTGTATGTTGCCTTCCTAACCCATACAATTATAGGAAAAAGTCCTTTGTATTTAGCTGCTAACTTATTGGATGGTCCGTATTCAACAGAAATTTATTTGTATGGTTAAGTTTGAGATATGTGATATTTCCTTTCAAATCTGTGCAAGTCAATTAGTTGCTTCATCTTATTCAATGCCTTACACAGGTTACGTTTTAACATTTGTGTAGTGTCTTCCTTATCCACCAAGCTCCTATCCACAAATTCCATCTTACTTTCCCTATGAAGGTAAGTAAAACGTATAGGTGGGGATTGACCATAGACCTCTTCATAAGCAGTCTTCTGTAAAGCAAATTAAAAATTATTATTGTACCAAAATTTAGCCAAAAGAAGCCATCTAGCCCATTCAGTAGGCCTAACAGAACACATACACATTAGGTTACCCTCTAGGCATTTGTTGATTATCTCAGATTGTTCGTCGGATTAAGGGTGGTATACACTAGACAAATTTCGATATATTTCTTAAATAACCATCAATTCTTGCTAAAGGGTGTTGATAAAGACTTTATCCTTATATGAGACAATGGATTTTGGGAATCCATGCAACTTGTAAACAATGGATAGGAATAATTGAGCAACCTCAATGGCTATATAAGGGTGTTTTATGACAATAAAATGAGCATATTTGCTAATTTTGTCAATTACTACTAAAATGACTTCTTTACCATGTGATTTTAGGAGACCTTCATTGAAATCCATAGTTATATCCTCCTAAAATTGATTCAGGAACAGGAAATGGTTACAATAATCCTAGGTAAGCTACATTAACTTCCTAGCATTTTTGGCATACAAGAAAATTCCCGATGAATTGAGCCACATCCTACTTCATCTTTGTCCAGTAAAATAGCCTTTAGTGTAGTAATAATCATGAATGACTACCCTGGTGTGAATCATGCATCCATTGTAAAATCTTTGTCCTTAGATCTCAAGAGCCTTCCCCATCATTAGTCTGTTCTTCCTTTTAAGTTCTTACTGTTGCCAAAAGTATTGAGGATGAGTTAATGGATCCCTCAATATGTTAGTAAGGATCTATTGTAGAGTGGGGTCCTTTTTTCAAAGATTCTTTGATGTGGTCATAAGGATTAAAATGCATGGTTGAAATAGTCATTTGGTATAGTTCTGCACTGGTGACTCTAGATAGAGCATCAGCCACCTTATTATCTACTCTCGTTTTATAGATAATTTCATAGTTAAGCCTCATCAGCTTAGAAAGCCTTTTTTGTTGGGATGGAGTTGCCACCTTATTTTCAAGCAAATATTGTAGACTTTGCTGATATGTTTTTATGATAAAGTGTATGTCTATCAAATATTATGGCCATTTCTATACTGCAAATATGATGGCCAACAGTTCCCCTTCATATATTGAGAGAGAGATGTCTAAGAGAAAGAAATTTTCTTATAAAAGTTATAGGGTGGCCTTTAACATTAACATAGCTACAAAACCTGCACTTGAGGCATATGTTTTAATCGCAAAAGTCCTATTAAAGTTAGGTAAAGCTAAAATAGGTGGTTGAGTCATTACCAGTTTAAGCCTTTAGAAAGCTTGTTTAGTAGTTGTATTCCATTAAAAAGAATCCTTCTTCAAAAGCTGAGTAAGAGGCTTAGCAATCTTGCCATAGTTCTAAATGAACCTTCTGTAATAACCAGTAAAGCCTAAAAATCTCCTTAATTACTGTGTTGATTATGGAACTAGCCAATGTTGAATAGCTTGAATCTTGGTAAGGTCAGTGGCTACCCCTTTCTATGAAATGATGTGCCCTAGGTCTTCAATCTTAGGTACACCAAAAGCATACTTGTTAATTTTATCTACCAAAGAATTCCGCTTCTTGGTGTTCAACACAATATCCAAATACTTCAGGTAAGCTTTCTAGGTAAGGTTATATACCGTTATGTCATCAATAAAAACTAGAAAAATTTTCCTCAAGTAAGGTTGAAATATATGGTTCATTAACCCTAAAATGGATAAGGCGCATTATTCAAGCAAAATGGCAAGAGTAGGAATTCATAGTGACTTTAGTGTGTTTTAAAGCTATTTTGGGGACATCAGCTGGCTCGACCCTAATATGGTAATATTCATATTTAAGGTCTATTTTTGGAAAATCTCGAGTGCCATGCAACTCATCCAAAAGTTCTTCTACAAGGGGTATTGGAAACCTATCTAGAATTATAGCCTTGTTAAGTTCTCTATAGTTTGCACACATCCTACATCCTCAATCTTTCTTTTTAACCAAAAACACTGGGGAAGCAAAAGCACTATTTTTGGGTCTAATCACCCTTTGTTCAAACAACTCTTTAGTTAACTGCTCAATAATATTTTTTTGTAAAAGAGGATATTTATAATGTCTTAAGTTGATAGGATTTGTATCTTCCTTTAAGGTAATTCTGTGATCATAAACTGGCCTAAATAGTGGTAGAATTGTATAATCTTTAAAGACCTCTTAATGTTATTGCAATAACTCCTACATATCAAAGGGTTACTTTGTGAAAGCTAATAAGGGTTGAATATGAGGCTTTAGTAGAGATTGAGCCTTATGCACTATAAACAACTGCAATAGTGAAATATCCCATTGTTATAAGGTCTTCTCTAATTTTTACTCTCCATTGGTTCTTACCTTCTGCATTGGAGATCCCCTCATTACCTCTATCCTGCCATTCATAGAAAATCCATAGAACATTCATCATATTCAAAAGAGACTATGTTATAGGAGCTAAACATTGCACACCAAACATAAGGTCACACCCCTAAAGGCATTTAGAAGAAATCAACAATGAAGGTTATTCCCTACATCTTCCATGGAAATCCTTCCACCATTATGTTACAAATCTTCTTAGCACCATTTGCCAATCTGACCCTCATTGACCCCTTTTTAACTACCTTGCATCCAAGCTAAGTATCAACGAATTTATCAGTATTGCTTATGTTAAGTAGGATTTGCAATCTCCTTTTGCCATAAAAGTCTTTAATGCCTTACAATGTTTGAACTGAAATCTGAGCTAGTTCCTATAAACACCCTTCTTCTTTTGGTTCCTCCTCGTCTTCTTCATTTTTGACCTTAATATGAAACAATTGAGGCTTCTTTCCCTTACATTTATGGCCCAGTTCATACTTATCATCACAAAAATAGCACAACCTTTAGCCTTCTTTTCCTTAAACCCAGTAAGGGTTAAGGTTCTCTTATTGCATTTTTGGTTGAAGGAAGCTCCATTCCCCTTTTAAGAGTTTATAAAGGGTGTTTTGTGTAAGATTACTATTTGCAGTGTTTTCAATAGGTTTTGTTTTGCGGAACTATTTATAGGTATGGGCAGAAACGGTGATTTGTCGAAAATTTTGATTTCTTTTTTTTTAAGGTTACGTTATGAGTCTTGGCTAAGGTATAAGCTTGTTGCAAGGTTTAAGGGTTAGATAGCCTCACCAAACATCTATCATCATCCTTTAGATCAGTCATAAAACATCTCAGTTCATATTTTGGGGAGAGTTTTAGCTTATTGATGAACTTGTCAAAAGTCCTATGAATTTTAACTATTCATGACTACTCAACTCCATCAACTCAAACATGAGATCATCATAAGGTTCCTTAAAACTGTCGGACCCCGGCCTCGGAGCCCGACTGTCCCAGGAGGTGAGCCCTGCGGAGGCCCATTCCCGAGACAATCTTGACTTGCCTTGTTGACATCTTTAACTTGATTCTTATTAAGTTCTCACTTTAGTGGTGAGCTTACATGGATTAGGACTTGTACCTTGACTCCCCTTAAAAATGGTAAAATTTGTCCTTTTAAAGACATATCCGTTAAACGGACATGAATGGGACTGGCATACCTCTTTCCCTGAGAGTGTTCGTTAAACGGACATGCGTGTCCGTTAGACAGACACAAGGTGAACTTTCATTCTTTTTAACCCGAATCTGTCCGGTAAACAGACAGCAATGTCCGTCTAACGGACATGAAGTTTAACATGAATACTATTTAACCCAAGGCTGTCCGTTACATGGACAGCAGTGTCCGTCTAACGGACACGACTTAGAGCAAAGGGGGGTTTTCTAACCCGAATATGTCCGTTAAACGGACAGCCATGTCTGTTTAACGGACAGGGGAATTTTCACAATTCCCTTGCCCTTCTTGCTACTTAGCCATTTCTACCCAAATCTTTCACACTTCTAATCTTCCATTTTTCCTAAATGCATTTATTCAACAACCACAAATCCTCATGAACATGTCAAACACCTAGTTTGACTCATCCATGCTCAAACTTAACTTCAAATCCACCAAACTACACAATCACAT
>JANIPN010000218.1:59721457-59735335 GCA_027478595.1 Erythroxylum anguifugum
CAGACCTGAGGTGTCTTTGGGTATGGTGGTTTTTCAACAACCCCCAACTGTTATAGTGCAAACTCTCAATGATGATCACATGGGTGTTAGTCGCATTCGACACATTAATCCTGTTGTTAGATCTAGCTAGTTGTTAGTTCTTTTATTTTTAAAAAAAAAATCATGTATTGTATTCCTTAAATCAATAATTTCAGACAGGCCAAAAGCTCCGTTAAAGTTTCTCTTTTTTTGTTTTTCTATTGTCAGATTCTGACAACTGTCCTTGTTCCTGCCGCCACCTTCATCCTATCGCCTGACAGAAAACCCCGGACCCGGTAGGCCAACAACCTATGGCAGAGGGGTGTGATGGTCCGGCAGAATGCAGGCATATTCTGCCTTTCGCTGCAGCCCCTCATCGCGGGTCACCGTGCAACCATGTAAACATCTTACAACCAGCGGCATGGAGTAATAGGGGAGGTACATTTGACGATGACATGGAGGAACCACGGGCAGCGGGAATGATTTCCCAGGTGATGGCAGTGGCGCTGGTCCGAATGAAGCAACGACGTATTATCGAAAGAAGCAACAACCGTAGAGATGACGCAAGTCACCGGTGCTTGGTCGATGATGCATGTTGTGTTTCCTTTAATTTTTGTACTTTCTATCATGCGGGTTGTTGGTTTCTTCAACTATGATGGGTTTGTCATTGTGGCTCATTTGGTGGTGAAAAACAGAAATTGTTCTGTCTAATTCCAGACGATAGCAGTAGCGGCGGTAACGCCACTTATGGCGTCTTTGCACTGAGCCGGTTCATCCATGCGGGTGTTTAATTTTTGTCTTGGATTACCTGGTCAAAGTAAAGAATTGAAGAACATGTATTTGTAATTAAATAATATGGAATGATAAGTAAGTACCCGATGATAAATTGACAATAATGGCGTCCAACAGCGGCAAAGAATCCTAGGTGTCTATGACAGTAAAGCTAAGTGGTCCTGAGTCCTGACCTTTCCTCATCACCGTCATCAAGTTATGGGTCAATTGCTTCTAGCATTTAAACTAAGGATTAAATTGACTTGCACTTACAAAAACATAGCAAAACATAGAAGAGGAAATGACATTTTTAACCAAACCTTTTGGAGAATGTCCTGAGCCCATCAAAAGAAAAGGAAAAGGTGTAGGGACAAAATGGTAAAAGACGGAGATTGGCCCAAGAGACACATACTATAATTAAAAGATAACCAACCTGCACTTGCAGTTGGAAACTGTTCTGTCTTCAAAGCCTAGTAGTAGCCCACTTGCCTTAAAAAATTAGCAAAACAAAATGTATATATAACAATTTTATACATTAAAAATATACATAGAGAGAAAGAAACTTGAGGATATAAGTGAGTTGGTATGGAAATTTTTTGACTTAAGTGAAGTCGCGGGTTTAAACTGTCTTTATGTATGCAGCCATTTAAAATTTAAGGTCAGAACTTGTCTTCTGTAAGGGACCTATTTAACTTAAGCAGGGATTAATTTGGGTGTGAAAAAACTTAAAGATACCTTCTTATAGTTGGGTCCCTCCTAAAGTATACTGTAAAAAAATAAAAAATAAAAATAAAAATAAAAGGAGAGAGAACGAGATTGGTAACTAGAACCGGAAGAAGTACCATAACAGGTAATGATATGATCCCACGAACATAACCCCAACACATACTAAGCTCACTAGTCTCCTTCCTCCTAACAAAGAGGGAGGGAGAGAGAGACCAAGCGAGAGAGTTTATTGCTTTCTATGTTTTCCATGGCTTCTCTTTTCCAACCCCACTGATCTGATTCACTTTTCTTCTTTTTCTTTTGTTTAAATCGTTTCCTTTCCTGACTTTATACCCATCGCTCTATTTCTGACTTAAATTATCTTTATCATAATGGGTTGTATGATTTACATTGTCCTTCATTACATGGGACTATGAAGAAGCAAACCCAGTTGCAGAAGCTGCTGATTGTTTCTTTTTGGGCTCTTCTCCATCTGGTATACTCTCACTGTGTATGCTTTTAATGGGATTTTTAGCTTCATATTTATCAGGTAACCTTTTTGTTATGAACGTTGTCGCATGCGCTTCGTTGTTTACTGCACCAGTGCCCTCTGATTTTGATCAGATTAATGCTCTTTTAAAGTTCAGGATTTTCATGCCAAAGACAGGAACTTTGATCATGTTTCGGTCGTCACGAGGTTCATATGCATATATTTAATTGGCATTTAGGTGGTTGTTACAAAGTTAATGATCGATTCTATTTTTAGCTATTCGATGATAGTCGAGCAGAGAATCTGTGAGCACAATGAGGCTTTCGTGGTCTATTGGGTTTGTTAACCTCTGAATATTTCAGCGGTTTTGCCCATTGGGAACAGAAAAGGTTTTTGCAACCGCAACTCGGGAATGTTGTCAAGTAAAATTTAAGAAACTAAACAGTTGGACTGGAACAGAATGGCAGCGACTCCGATAAACTGCATTTTGATGTTGTGTCAATTTGCCCAAAATCTGGGGACTTTTTATATATTCCTGCACCTAAGTTGTCAGTTTCTGGCTTTTCCTTGTGCGGCTTATTTTCCTCACTTATAAAATGAGGGTTGCTGCAGCAACTATGCCTTCTTGTGAAGACATATCTGGAATGGTACCATATTGGAAGTTCACATAAGGGATATAAGTACTAGTGATGATGAAGAACTACTATTGAATGGTACTTCGTTTAATGATGAAAGTGATTGTGTCCAAAAATTCGTAGAGACATGTTCTATGTGGGCCCATAGGTTAGTGCTTAAATATCATGTCCAAGATCGTATACATGGACCTATAACTGAATCTGAACATGTTTCAGTGTCAATAAAAATGGTTCATGCACTTCAATCCCTTGCTTGTGTGAAAATAGTTTCTTTGATCCTTGCTTTCATATTTGTCCGTTCTGCCGCTTGGTGATTAGCCGAATTAAAAAGTTCTTCAAACATTTGGAAGGTGTAAGAATTTGAGTACATGTATATGCCGAAGTTTTCCAGTAATCAAAACCATAATTTTCCTTTCTTTCTTGATCCAAAAAGAGAAACATGCAAAGCAGAAAACTCCACAGAAGCTGGAAACATGGGATAGAACAAAATGCTAAAATTGGAAGTGCCATACACTGCCTGATCTTCCATGTTTTCATTCCTTTTGACTTCCATACCAATAATATGTCTTTTCTTTTTAATTGTTGAATTTATTCCGGTCAGAATTGCTTCTCTTTATTGAAGTTAATTGTACTAGGATTGTGTATAGCTTTGTCTTTCCGGAATTGGAAGGAATTGGAAGTAATATTGATGCTGCTGATCTTGTAGCTGACAATTTCTGTGGAATGCATGCAAGCATGAAGCTTTTAGGAAGATTCTTCCTGAAACTAATTGTCATGAAGCATTTGAAAATGTAAGTGGAGCTGAAGTAGTTGTTGAGTTCCTGTGAGGAAACAATGCTGATGCTAGAAGAGATTGATATGAATTCCATACAAAGATATACGTCACTACAAGAAGTGATTAAACAGACAATGATGGAACAGGAGTTCATATTTAGGAATCAGGTATTGAATACACCTCGGGATCCTGTATGTTTTTACTACATTTGATTTCATGCAATTCTGAAACAAGTCCTTGGCTTGCCAACCTTATTTTTAACTTGACTTGAACATTTGCTACTTTATTTTGGCTACATAAGTAAAGGGGACTCCTCTGATCTTTGGTTGATAGCCACCACATTTATTTATAATGATACATATACAGGTCCATGAACTCCATCGGCTCTACAGGTTACAAAAATCCCTAATGAAAGATCTTGGTTTCCAGGACTGCATCAGATACAGTTCATGGACTGCAAAAGTACAGTCATCTCTGCCACTCATTCCATTTTCTATGACGTGCAAATCACATGCTAAAGAAGTAAATATTTTATCAATAAGCAAGGTAAGCAAAGCTACCAATTACAGATTGTGACTAGGAAGGGTCCTTGATTAAAGAAGGTTTTTATTTTCTTATTTTGAATCTCTGGTGTTCTTTTCTTTTCCATGTTTGGTGTTTATAGAACTGGAGTTCATGCCTTAGTTAAGGTCCTATCAAGGACCTCCATTTATGGTTGGCAAATCTGATCACTAAAGATACTGAGTTGGTGGTCTCACTTAATTTGTTCTGTTATTTAAGCTGGATGCTTAACAAGCCTTTCCTTAAGTTATTTGTAGGTCATATGTTTATAAAAACGTTGACTTTATGTTCATGTTGTTATGGGCATAATATGATATGCATCTCTGAAGGTCATATGATAAACTTGTCCTTCAGGGTGACCACTCATGTTCAGGGAGCTGTGAACTTCTGGAGGATTTCCAAAGTGCACATCATAGTCTTCTGCAGAAACCTCTTGATCTTCAACTTTCTGCTGATGACTTCATTAACCATGCTGAGGAACATAAACCAATTAAAGGAAATGCCAAGAAGCCTCTTTCTATTGTTATGCCTTCGACTCCAGCAGAGTTGAAGCTTTCCTTAAGCATTACAGATGACAATCAGAGATTAATAGACTCGAGTGGGGTTTTGTTGGATAAGGAGACTCCTTCCTTCTCTCCTGACATGATCGATTTGGAGGCATCAGTTGGTATGAAATCAGAAGGGTATCTAAGACACAGACAATATCTTGGATCTGCCACTTTGGAGTTAAATCCCAAAAGCAAGTTTGATTCAGAAGTTCATGTCTTCCCTGATCCAATCATCTCATTGAGTGCTAAGAAATATCCTCCTTATGATATTGCAGAAAGTTGTTCTTCCAAACAATATAGTCAGTTCTGCCCAGAACGAACCCTATCTACCAATGGTAATTGCTACTATCTGCATGAAACCAGATATTATAGGCTTTTGAACATTTTCTTGCAGATTTGATCTAGCAAGGTGTAGCTCTTCTCATTTATCTATTATGCAGGAATCAAAGAGTACAAAAATGCTGCCTCAAACAACAATTCCTTTACAAAATTACTGCAGTTGATTCCCCATCATGGAAGCCATTTAGATCTTAACAAAGTTTACATTGATGAATCTGCTTGTTACCCTGATGATCGTACAGTCGCTTATTTTCCAACAGCCAGCCCAGCAGATAGTTCAGCAACACATTTTGATAGTATTAAGGAAAGAATATCTCCAACTATATCGGGGAAACAAGAAGTTGACATCTATAATACTCACATGCTTTGCGAAGGCAGTGTTGAAAATCTTGCCCTTGTGGATTTGAACAGCCCAAATAAGTGCATAGACATTTCTTCCAGAATATCTGAGTGCAACGAAATAAGTGATAATATAGGAAGCCGCTCAGGTCCAGAATCCATGTCCAGGCCACAGTTAGAAATGGTTGCATCCATTGGCCACTGCGGTGGTGACCATGAGGTTGAGAAATTTGACCTGAAGTCAAAAACTTCCAATGACACCTCAAATAATCTGCACCTAGGATCTCCGTGTAGAAGAGAAGAGAGTTGTGAAAAGAGTGAAGTGGATGATAATGTTTTATCATTCAATGATAAAGTTCAAAATAAACTTCAAGAACAAGAAGGAATTAAATCTCCTGTTTCATGCAAGTCCTGCATTTCAGACAATGATTCAAGCAATGTTAAGACTGCCCCCTCCTACATAAGATGCTCCCGGATCACATCTGATGTTCCCAATGAAAGTTCTAAATCCCAGTTTGGATGTCATCTTACTGAAGTCTCATTATGTGAGCTTGGACAAACAATTTCTGACAGTTTTGACCTGAAAACCAACGTCTCTGACAAGAAAGAAGAATCAGCTGAAGTTAATGATTTGATCCAAATAGCAGCCGAATCACTAATCCGTATGTCCTCAGAGAATTCAGTTTGTTTTAACGATTCTCATACAAATATTGGATTCAAAGAGGGTGAAAATGAGAAGATGGAGCGGCCACAATATTCTTCTGATACCTTTGAGTTAATGACACTGAACCTTGCAGAAAGCAATATGATGGACGATTCTGCATCATCAAATGCATTTGAAGTAAATGACACAACTATGAAAGATTTTGGGTTGAAGTTGAGACGGGGGAGGAGAATGAAAGATTTCCAGAGGGAGATACTACCTGATCTTGTTTCTCTTTCTGCACACGAAATTCTTGAAGACATAAACATTCTGGAAGGCGTTTTAAGATCAAGGGAGTACCGCCAAATGAGAGCGAAGATGGGGTTTCGTGAAGATAATTGTTTCCCATTAGTCAAGAATAGACGTTCAAGACTCAACTCTGTTAGAAGAAGATATGGTTCAGGAAAGTTCAGTTAGAAGTTCATAGTGGCATTAGAAGGCTCGACAAAATTCACTGGAGTCCAGATAGCATGCAAGTATTGCATTGCATGACCTTATTTTCCGGGTTTAGACCAATAGGATCATTTTGGATATTCAGACTTTAAACGCTAACTGGAGCAATTAATTCATCTTACCATCTTGTAGGTTGCTACATTCTTATTTCTTTGTTAATTCTTTTACGAAAGGCAAAGAAAGCTGCCTACACAAAATTTGATTGAGTTGGAATCAGGAAAGGAGATGTTAAAGATTTTCGTAGGCACTGAAGTGCAACTACTAAGCTGATATTCAATAGAGAAATGTAGGGTGGAGCCTTCTGGGTGTTGGGCAGAGCTATTTGTTTTGAAAAATAAATCAACAAAAGAACATCAATTCCCAGCAAAAAGTGCATGCTACAGTTTATGGACTCTTAATATCTCCACTTTACATCCATGTACTCAGCTGACGTAACGTGCGTTTCTTAATCAGAGATTACGGTACAGCCTAGAATATGTGATGGCAATTGAAGATTAGATTTTTGGTTGTCTTGACAAAGGACCTACTCAATGTCTTTATTTGCACTTGTATCACGTTCTTCCTAGCGAAGCAGGCGACAGGAGAAGATCTCAATACCGAGTGGTCCATGTTCTATTCTTTTTTATGAAGTCAGCTGATCAATTTCATGTGCTCTTGTTGCTTCCCTCTGCAGGAAGGACAAGCGTCCAACTCCAACGCAACATTTACTCGGGCTTCCAACTCAAATCAAACTAATTTTATTTCATGAACACTGAGTTTCCCTGATAAACAAATTGAACAAGTACGTTGCAATTACGCAAGTTTTTCATTACACAAAGTACAGTATAGAGCAGCTGTGACTCAGCCGCAATAAATTTTGGTGTGTGATGTCAAATGCTGATATTGATTGTTTGTAGGAGAGCAAATAGGTTCCTAATAGCAAAGCACTGAATTCCTCGCATCAGCATAGTACATGATATTTGAGATAATCAACCCCCCAATTATCTAACTTGCAGGTTTAGTCATTCGAGATATCCTGAACTCAAAGACCAGTTGAGGATAGAATTCTTCTAAAATGTGCATTGGACAAGACGTCATGAATGTGATAAGAGCGGGAAGAAAAAAAAAGGAATAATGGGAAGAGTGGAAGCAAAGCCACTGAAGCCCATCCTTTAGGAACAAGTATGCAGCTCCAATAATAGAATCTTAAAAGGATAAACACCAATAAACCAAAAGTCCAAGTTCTTGAGTGACGGCGACGGCTTGATTGCGTTTGGTTGGTTGGATTGGATTGTTCAGTGGATTAGACTCACGGGCAAGTGGAATTTTGACACATGACGTCAAAACCTTTGAATATTTGTCCGCTTTATCTTGTAGTCATTTGCATGCCCCACAGTCCAAATACATAAACGGGATAACTATTTGTTAAATCAAAAGCCAAACTGGAAGAATACATTTTTTCCCCCCTTTAGAAATCCACTCTGGTATATTATTTCATTCCTGAACTGGCAACATTGTCTTGTTTTAGAGTGAACATGGAAGAACACAGCAAACTTATCATCTGGAGCTAGCCATTCAAAGAGCTCCCTGAATGAAATACGTCGTGGCTTATGAGGTTTGCTCCTCGACTAAAATTCGTTACGTTTTTTCTAAAATTTGCTCTGTTCATCAGTGTGTTAATTGCCAGTCAAGCATGAATTAGGCCAGCAAATTGCAACTTGATCGTGTATCTCTTCCCATTATCTATCTTCTCCCTCATTTAATTGCATGCCTTGTACAGAATCCTCCAGTTTTCTATAGATTAGTGATGGCAAACAAGCTACCGTTGTCTGTATTGGCGATCTGTTTGACATAAAGGCATCTGCATCAACCAAGCTTGAACAAGTGTATTGATACACAATATACCTCAAGTATATGATTTTAAGAATACCCCCCCTGACAGAACGTTATTATTAGAATTAGATTGTTTTGGCTGCTTTCCGGACATGATAATATCCTCGTCAATCAAGTTTGGACAAGGATGTTGTTAGTAGAAAATATGCCTCAAGCCTCTGACAGATTGTGAATGTTCCAGGTTGTTTGGTTTCCATGATTTGTCGAGGATCGAAACATGAAGGAAGCTTCAGATGTTTGTGCTTCAGGGAACCGCAGACGGGATTTCGAAGTTTTGGAGGTTGCTACGAGTAGCTTCAAACATGCTCATTATCTCCTTAGTTGTATTTCGAGCCAAACTCAGAAAAGAAGCTATCAAGAAGTAAGCTTGATTGCGCAAAGTGCAGTAAATGAATTCAGAAATCTGCTTAACCTGCTTGATGGATCTATACATTCAGATCGTAAGAGGATCAGGAAAGGTCCTGTGCCTCGCTATCATGACATCAATCCAACTTTGTTGATGGATTGCCCGTTCTCTCTGCCTCAGAATTCTGCCCACAACTTGACACATAGAAACACAGTTACCCAGAACTTTCCTTTAAAAAGTATACAACCAACAGCGTGGTCAACTCCCAGGAGTTTATTTTACGTGGGGAATCAGAAGCCTGAGACCAGTAACGATGTCACTGGCAAATTGGTGATGGGGTTGAACCTTTCCTCGTCCTCGTTGAAGCCAAGCATATCACATTTTGGTTTGGATGCAAGTCGCGTAAACAAGCAGATTATGTCCTTATCATCGGAAATTGTTGGTTCTCGAGATGATTCCTCTATATTTTCCAAGATGAGCGGTGAGATTAAGAGTAAAGAGGAAAAAAGAAAATGTCTATCCTCAAGCAGCGGATGTCATTGCTCAAGGAGGAGGTAAATCCTTGTCCAAAACTTTATATTCTGTGAAATTAACTTTCAGTGAAGAAATACAAAACGATGGTTTTGATTCGGGTGGGTTTTGCAGTTATTCTTTTCTCGTAGCTTTTTGGGATATCTTGTATTTGCCCAATGTTGCGTTCATCTATAGTTGATGAATCAGAGTTGTAGAATTTGTGCAATTACTACTATTATTGCATAATTTACTGGACTCAGTCGAAACAGAGTTGAATACGTGCAATGTCGCAAGTAGGTTATGTCAACTAGCTGATCTGCATCTCTTTTACTGCATTATTCTCCGAAGTTTGAATTTTGGAAAGATATTCTACAGGAAATTAAGACTCAAGACAACAGTTCGTGTACCAGCTTCAAGCAGTAAATCATGTGACATACCCCAGGATGATCATTCTTGGAGGAAATATGGACAGAAACCTATAAAAGGATCTCCACATCCAAGGTATGTCAGACATATAAAGATTGCTTTCTGCCGCTTCTCTGCACTGCACTGCACTGCACTGCACCGACATTATTAGATGATTCCTCTCTATGCAAGATCGTTATGTCTTATCAAATGATGTAGATGACATATCCAATAATCTTCCGTGACTTTGGGACCAAAGATATTTGTGCAAAGTATTAATAACTCTAGCATTGGACAGGAGCTATTACAAATGTAGCAGTATGAGGGGATGTCCTGCAAGAAAGCATGTGGAACGATGTATGGAGGATCCTACAATGTTTGCTGTAACCTATGAAGGCGATCATAATCACACAACTTCGTTACCCTCGTCCAACATGCTTGCTCAACTTTAACACCAAATCACTCTATACGAGACTTCTATTAGCGTCTGTATTGATAGTAACAACAATGCTGGCAAGTGCAACTGTATATCTGCTTGGTGCTTGCTCTTTCAAGATGTTACATTGAATTCCAATTGTACTTAAAGTATAAAATATGAGACATTTTTTCTCTAGCTAGTAACAACTCTTTCGTTGAACTGTTAATTAAGTCTGTTCAAATCCATGATTTTACGAGGCTTTGTAGACATAACGACTCAAAAAGAGTTGGAAACAATACCAGTGTTTGGATTTGGGCCCAGCAATCTCCTAATGGGAACGCAATGACCCTCTTCTTCACCACCATTACCCCAATTCTCATAATTTTGAAACTTGTGGAACACATAAAAGTATGTAAGAATAACATTATGGCTTTTATTTCTAATTAAAGACATACTTCTCGTCAAAATTGCTTAACCCTCATTGTCTTATCTTCTTGTGGGTTTTTTTGTTTTGTCCTAGATCAGGATATCCACCGGCGGACCCAGTGACTAATCCCTTCGCTGATTTGTAGGTACCTCACATGGTGGGACAGCTGGCTCAAGGATTTAAGGCCGCTCTATACTCAAAGTTAAGGATCGAACCCCTGACCTTTGGTTAAGTTCTTGTGGGGTTTCCACAACTGTGAAATCTTCTATTTTCTTCAAGAATCTAATCATATACCCATTTCGCTTACCAGTAGAATCTACACTTAATAATGTGTGAAGAGAAACTAAAATTTACTCGATGCTTATCGAATAATATGTTGATGAATGAGTGGATCCATGACTTAAAAATGGGTAGAAACAATAGAAGGTGTACTGTTTCCAACGCAAACCACCACCATGTGTTACTTCATCTCGGCCATTGGTGATGGCTTGTTTATGTTTATGTGGTAGCCCCACATTGTGCATCACAGTGTTTAATCTTTTCATGTTTGTTAATGGTGTCGCATTTAGGTCATTGTCCATATCCATCATCGCTCATGAAGGGAAAAAAAAATCATTAATTAGTTTAATCAGATAGAAAAGTAATATTGAAATTATAATTTATACTATACCTTAAAACAGCCTTTCTCTTCTATTCACACTTAATTATCAAACTCATGGTTGAAGTTTTAATTTCGAAGACAGTTTTTGTAAAAGCTTAAAAGCTCTGATGAACAATGTATAGATGAGACCAGTCCAAGCTTAACGTCGCCAATTGTGAGTTAAACTGGATTATCATGCACGCTTGAGAAGCAAGCAATAAGTAACAGTAATAAAGCTTATTAGCTCAACATTATAAAAATAATAATTATTTACTAATCAAAAGATTAATCTGCTTTAAAAGCAGATAAATAAAAAAGCCTCCCCTCCTTAATACAAACAAATATGATAAATAATAATTAGCATGCACCTAATTTTAAGGACCACATCATAAATTTTGATTTCTCGAAACCACCAGCCATCGTTGTATATGGAAGATCCGCCAAAATATGAGGCCTTCCTCTGAGATCGAGACATAGGGTCTGCACGAAGGCTGGCAGATTAACTTAAACAGTAATCTCCAAGCTTTTGAAGATATTGTCATAGATTCTCATTTATTGTTTGTAGCAAATAGCAATGCTTAGTTGGCTACCTAGACCTATCTTTTCTTCATTCTAGCTGTATCAAATCTTCTGTTTACTAGCACCGAAGACACATCAAACCTTTGTTATGGTTTGTCTGTTTCAATGATATTTTATTAAATGTTATTTATATATTTACGTAGGGTTTATATAAATATGTGGATGAAATTTAAAGAAATTTGATAAACACAACAACAAATCTGTAGATTATCAACGAAAAATGCATGTATTCCGTCGGTAAAATAAATTATCGACGAAATTTAACAATGGACAAAGGCATCGTTAATACGGGCGTAGGTAAATTTAACGACGAACTTTTCATGTGTCCGTCCGTTGATAAAATTTACCCACGGATAGACATAACCGTCGGTAAAATTTTCCAACGGAAGACTATTTCCGTCAGTAAATTTGCTGATGAAAAAAGGAGAACGGTCGGTAAACTGTAGTTCAAATAATCGCAAAAGGTTTCAATATTACCAACAGCAGAAGAAGAACAGTCGATAAATATCATACAATTTACCGACAGTTTAATATATTCCGTCGGTAAATATAGTACTTTTTTGCGACGATCTTTTATATTCCGTTGGTAAATAAAGTTAAGAAATTTTGTAAAAAAATCTTATGATAAATACATAATTTTAACAGTTACGAATTATCTGTATACAATAAATTTGTTTGTTTAAACAGAAAGTTGCTTGATGATATAAAGTTAAAATTATCTTAATTGATAATGAAAACATTAAAGTATACATAATAATTGTTTGTAATTCAAAAGAAATGACTACAACAATCCTAATATCTGGGTGACCGCTAGTGCTCCGAGGTGCTACCCCTCGCCTTCAACTCATCCATCTCTTGTCTCAGCTAAGCTATGATGCCTATTAATGTGTCCATTGTTGTCTGAAGCCGATTGACTTGATCGGTTTGCGACCGTCTACTCGATGCTGCAGTACTGGATGTAGAGGATTACAAATAACATGTGTTCGCAAATGAACCTAGCCCGAAGATCCTTCCACGACGGTCCCTACCACCCACATCAGTAAGATACATCTGACTCTCATCAACAGATTGTTCCTGCTGAGACTGTTGCTGAATGATTTCTTGTATTTGGTATTTATATTAGTAAGTGATAATTATTAATAAATAATAATAAGACATTAACTGCACATACATTCAGTTCTCTACTTCGACTGTTGAAGAATGTCACACCGTCATGCTTCTTCATGTGAGTGTGTAAAAACACCTAAGTAGGTGTAGGCCTCATGCCCATAGACTTTTCCTGCATATTTGACCTAAAATGTTACAAGTGAACTAGATTTTATAAAAATTTCGATAGAGTTTCCTATATTTTTATGATATTTCCCCCTGTTGAATAAATAAAATCACTCAACACAGTCATATATGGCACCAGACATTTATACCATTATCACTATGCAGAATACAGCAAAGTAAAACATTTACAATATAAGTGTCAAGTTTAGATACTTACAAGTCTCTGTACATGCTCGTGGTGGGTTATTGATCCTCCCGTATGTACGAGAAGACTCTCTCCCCCCGGGCCTCCACATTTATTGGTGGAGTTACGCCCTGAGATGGACATTACCTCAGGTAATATTCAATACTTCTACCAACGACTTCATATTTGCTCCGAAATATAAGGCGGTCGTACACCAACTTTGTGTATCGTACCAATAAAGTTGCGATAATGTGTACGAGCTCACCTCTCCCATACTTTATATGTGATGACATCAAAACCAAAATCTCAGAAAAATTCTTTTTGAAATAAAAAGAAAAAAATTAAACTACTATAATGTAATAATATTTATCTAATTAATGTATACAAATTAATATAAAAAGAAAATAAAATTTTATTGTACCTCAAACTCTTGAAAGTAAAATCTCTTTGTAACCTGAGAGATATTCCTCCACACATAACCCTCAGGATCAATCATTTCCTTAAATTTTGATGTCATATTTCTAGAACATGCTCTAGACGGAATCAACCTAATATAATAAGTAAATTTATACAGTGAAAAAACCAATAAACCTATAACTTAATTAAAAACAAATAGTGGTTAATGTGATTTCATTTACAGATTATTGATAATTATTATGTACTTTCTTCCATCAGGTCTCTCAGCTCTAGGCTGGCGGATGTCTCCTCCATCCAATAAAGGGGTAGTGGATAATTGCAGTTGTTAACTATCGATCTATCATACGAAACTAAAGGCTAAACTACTGGAATTTTAGAGAGATGAAATTAGAGTGAGAAAGTAAACTAAAACAGGGGAGAACAGAGACGTTTTTAGGAACTCAGTGAAAGGCTGAGATTTTATTCAAA
>JANIPN010000218.1:59752552-59765931 GCA_027478595.1 Erythroxylum anguifugum
AATTCACATTCAAGCTGTACATAGGCACTTTAAGCTGGAACACTACATAGTTTTGAGGGAACAAGGACTTAGGACCTGTCTGCAAAATCCAAAGTTCCCCATCTTTTTCTTTCCTTTTCCCACTCCCCAAACTTCACTTACGAAGAAGGAAAATAAACTATACAAATCCAATATCCATCCACAGACGTACTGTTCTCCACTCAGCCACAGGAAAACAGATACGAGCGAGAGAGAGACAGAGAGGGCCTCAGGCTCAGGCGTTGTGAATTCCCACTTTTGTCTTTAACCATTTTCACCTTCCCCCTCTCTCTCTCTATATCCTTATCGAAAAGATTTCCCTTTTCTCGTGCAGAGAGCCGCCTCCTCAACACCCACCACCTTACTTTTCTCTTTGTCTCTCTATTGTAACTACATTGGTGTCTCTGTTTCTTCTCTCCCCTTTTTCTCGTATTCATGATATTAAGTTTCTAACTTTAACTTTATTAACGTCTGCCAAGCAAGATATACAGTTTTTACATACACGCTCTGATAAGGGCTCTTTTAGTTTTGTTCCTCTTTCTCTGGGTTATATATACCGACCCAGAAGTTCACAGATTATATTGTTTTACTTGAGGCACAGAGTTTAGATAGCTAGATACAATGTCGGCTTACAGGGATGAAGATCCTCGTATCCATGACATCAAAACTAAGATCCGTGTCGTCCCCGATTTTCCTAAAGCAGGTTTCTCTTTTGTTCTCTTTTTGACGACTTCGTGTGTTCTCCTGTCTGAAAGCTCCATCCTTCGTTTTTTTCTTTTTCCTTTCAACGTAGTCAGGAAACCAACGACATTCTTCTTCCCTGCCCTAAAAATTGGTTCTCCTTTCGATCTGTACACTAAGAATTATCACCAAAAATCGCTTTTGAGCTTATTATGTCTGGGCTAACAAAGAGGAAATGGACTTTCTTATATGAAACATTACATTTATGAGTTATTACAAATTTAATAGTTTTAGTTTCTCTATCTAACTATCTAAGGATACTTGTTCTACAGTAACCAAGCGTTGAGCTTCGAATGGACTGCCCCCCCCTTTTTTTTTTTGGTCTAGAGTCTCACAATTAATCAAAGTTTTTTCTAGAAAAAATTTAAGTTTCCCCGTTTACTTATTTCGTGCATTATCATTCTGAGTCTCCTATAAAGAATTTAAGCTGTGCTTCTCTTTAGATGTTGATTTCAGAAATTCAATGGTGTGTGGCAGGAATCATGTTTCAGGATATTACTACTCTGTTACTGGATCCAAAAGCCTTCAAGGATACAATTGATTTGTTCGTTGAACGGTACAAAGGCAAAAACATTTCAGTTGTTGCAGGTGAACAGTGGAAAACAGCTTTCTCCTCTTCTCTCTTGGATTTTGCTTGAATTTCTGAGGGGTTAAAGATTTAGCTAGTGTTATTTCGTCAGCTAGATTTGGGTTCAAGGTGGTGGGGTCTATTTGCTTACCGAGCAAAAATGCCTTATCATTTTCGCCTGTGCTGTCTTTTATCGACGCTTTTTGAGAATTTCAATCTTTTTTTCTTACGCTAAAGAGGCTTATCAATCTCATTTTGATAATTTATATGTTTCCCTGTTAGAATGATTTCTTGTTTGACTTATGTTCTGTGTTAGTGGATGCTCCATTGATTGCTTTCTCTGTTAAAATTTCCCTTTGAGTGGCTCTCCTCTCTTTCTGTGTTTTGTTGCCATTCTTCTTGTGATTGTTGAGGGCATGTGCTAAGACCTGATTTGGATGGTTGGTGGTTGGTGGTTGGTGATGATGCCCCAACTTGTTAAAGAAAGGGGTGGACCCGGTTCATGCAAGTTAGATTGGGCCGTTGCTTTTGGCTTTATCAATGTGTGGATTTCTCATTTCTCTATCATGCATTGATGTAATGTTAATGACTAAATCCTATACTGTTTCTTTGTCATGCCTCCTCTATTTTACGTTGATATAATGTCTAAATCCTGTACTGTTTCTTTGTTATGCCTCCTCTATTTTTCCCTTCTTATTTTGAGTTTCCAGTGGCATAAAGGATTGCAGATGTTGTACTGTTGTCTTGTGCTAAGATGGTTGGCCTTATTCTCTTTGTTCGACTTTCTGGTTTATTATATTGTCCGTACTATTTCCTCTAAGTGAAAAACTAGTTAATAATTCAATGCCAAGCTTTTTACTCCATATTGATTCTGGCATTTGGTTCCTAATTTACTCCATGTTTGCATTTATAATTAGTCATTTGGAGACTCATAACAAATAGCTAAACTCCGAAGTGAGGACTCTAGTGTAATTATTTTTGTTTCAAGTTAAAACAAGGAATTATGATCTCAACATCTAATAGTATTAGGATTCTGACAGCAGTGAATATCCATGTGCTTTGTCGTAATGTATGAGAATAAACTCGTGTGTTTCTTGTATTGTCCCTTGTGCTTTAGAAAAATTCGCACTTGATGGCATGTATCTTTTCTAATAATAATAAAGCTCACACATTGACATTATGAGTGCAGGTTGTTGATTGTTGTACTGTTCTGCAATAATTTAGATCCACTGATAGTGCTCAAATGATAGTTGTAAGACCTACGTTATTGAAGTACAGATGCATCATCAAGGAAGACAATTGCATTAAATAAACTTGAAGGAAAGCAGCCTATGTAGCACGGACACGGCAAAATGGAGCCGTGTCCACGTGTCGGACACGTGTCTGTGTCGGACACTCATTGACACACGGTGGACATAGCTCGGACACGTCTGGAGACCGCTCGGACATTGCTGAATGGAATATATGCTTCATGTTTTTTGAGAGGGGCTTATAAATTATCAAATATGTATGAACTATCAAGATATTGGAAGTCTTGAAATACATCAATCAATATATATTATATTATGAATTCTGAATTTTTTTTCTTAATTTTAAATTTTATAATATATATATATATATATATATATATGCTGTGTCCGTGTCCACTAAATTTTAAAAGTTGGTGTGTCCCCGTGTCGTATCCCGTGTCCGTGCTTCTTAGAAAGCAGCACAAGGATATTTATACATCATCATAGTTGTGATTCATAGGCGTGCTTGACATTTTTCTCGTCAGCACATAATTTATGGTTGTAGATTTTTAAGACCATTTATTTCTGTCATGGTACTTGGCACACTGACATTTTACTCTGATGGACATTTGATGGTTATAGATAGTTAAAAGAATTTCTTTTAGGGTCCTAATCATCACAGACGTTTCATCATAAGCTGAAACACTTTGATTTGTGATGTAAATCCGTTGAACTAAATTGATCTATATTGCTGTGTTCTGTTTATGTAGTTAAGAGTTTGTAAAGGATGTCAATTTTGTTGTCTAGTTGGTGAATGCTTTATTGACTATGCTTAAATATCAATGGCTACAATTTCTGAAATGACATGCTCTGTCACTTTTTCCTATATGAAAATTAACTAAACATCATCGATACAGTGCTAAACTCAACTTATAGGTGTGAAATTTGTGGGATTTGGTGATTATGAACTTCTGTTTGGTGCTTTGCTGCAAGAATTTTGTCATATGATCTGGGTCATAGTTATGCTCATTGATTCAACAGCTAGATGTTAGTTCGTTTCTTATTATATGATTTAAATTCCTTTTTCAGGAATAGAAGCTCGGGGATTTATATTTGGGCCTCCCATCGCATTGGCAATTGGAGCAAAGTTTGTTCCGTTAAGAAAACCAAAGAAATTGCCTGGTATTATTTCTTCAATTTTGTATTAGTTTCATCTAATATGTCCTGGGATATATGTGTGCTAGGTCCAATGGCATAGTCTTGGTGTCAATGTGCCACTTACTATTTATATGATGCTTGGGTTCCGTAGCCACTCATTCTGTACATGCTGAATAAATATTACTCCTTGGTTTAGGAGGTATGCCTTCAGGGACATTGTAGGAGGAACCTTGTTCCAGCTTGCAGTCTTTGCAAGTGGTGTCCTTTTGAACTCGTTTTTGAATTGGTATTCTATATCTCTTGATGTGCATATTCTTATTTGCTTGTGTGTGATTGATATAATATTACCGCATACTGAGTTTTTTTGTAAAACCTTTTCCATCATATCACTACATGTCCATTTTCAGATTCTCAGGAAATGTGAAAAGGCTTTGAAAATGACCACAAGTTAGTTATCAAATGTCTGTTTTGGAGTGATCATGTGTACATGATTAAACTTCGTTATCAATCATATCCAGTTGTATGGTTGCATATTGATATATGTGTAGTTTCTGCACTAGCCTAGTTTTCTTCGACTACTTAAAAGTTTGTGATTGATTGTTACGGGCCCTTTTTTCAATTATCTGGGGCTTTATTAATGCGATCTAACCCTAATGCCCTAATGACAGGTAAAGTTATATCAGAAAAGTATGATTTGGAATATGGAAGTGATTGTCTTCAAATGCATGTTGGAGCAGTCAGTTCGGGTGAACGCGCTTTGGTCGTTGATGATTTAATTGCAACTGGTGGTACTCTATGTGCTGCTATAAATTTACTTGGTAACCACTTTGTAGTCTTTTCTACAGGAGCTTGTTTAGTTTGCCAGGACTTTCTCGTTTCATCAGTGGAAATTCTTCCTGAATTGCCAAACGATTTGAAAGGCCGAGACTAATCTATCATTTTTTAAGCATCTCCATTCTGTGCAGTGTGGTTGTTCATCATCGAGTCTTCAGACATAAAGGCACAAAATATGTTGCTTAAGAGGCCTATGTTCAATATGTAAACTATCCTCAAATCTAACTCGATTGCTGAATTGAACACAGGCCGAGTTCTACAAGTTTCTACTTTCTTGCCTAACATGATAACAACTACAATAATTATTGTTGATTAATCTGTTTTAATCTCTTAATATCATCAATGGTCCACAATTTCATTTCATTTCTGGAATTAGGTTCACTAAACTTAAATCTTTCTGGTTAAGATATGTGTTTCTATTTAACTGTTGTTAACCTGATCATTCCTTTCATTTTGAATGTAAAGTTTCTGATGAGATGGAGTGAAATGATCATTCTGATTCAGTCCTTTGAAGGGATTTAACCGTGCAACTTTTGTGCAGAGCGTGCTGGGGCAGAAGTAGTGGAATGTGCATGTGTGATTGAACTTCCAGATCTCAAGGTATGCAGTATTTATGAGCTTATTCCAATTTTTTCCGGAAGAAGTCCAATGAGCACACATGTAATGCAGAACATTTTGTTCTCTTTTCTGCCCTGGAGCTGATTGTGGTCAAATGTTTTTGAATGTTGTAGGGTCGTGAGAGATTGAACGGCAAGCCCTTGTATGTGCTTGTGGAGTCGCACTAGTGGTGACCTGGACAAAGTGCATGACGAGATGTACATTTATGGAGGGATATTGGGTTAGTTTTCATCTGAAAGATATGTATTGAAAAATCAGCTCCAAAATTTTCGGACTACTGAATTTTGGTGAACAATGTTCGGATCCCCCCATTTTCACTTGGTAGTAGGCCATTGAAATTCATGCGATGTGCTTGATCCTTAGAACAAAGAAAAATAGGTTATGCTTTTAGCCCGGAGATTGGATCTGATGTTACCCTTATATTTCCATGCAATTACTCTAATTTAATCATCATTTTGGAAAACTTGAACGGAAGATCACATCAGGCATGATGTGCCTCAACGACTGTGACAACATAACATCTATTTCCAACCGCCAGACTTGTCTTGCACGTTGTTATGTAACCGAACTATCAAACCTAGGAGCCTTGCTATGAACTTTGTTTAATCCAGTTGTTTCCGAGATTTGGGACCAGTACCCTTTTCCCTAAAGTGCTTACTAGGCTGAATGAAATAAAGAAATCTTGCACTAAGACAAGTTCTTCTGGTTAGCTAAGTTAGATGCTTACCTAAGCATTCTTTCTGAATCGGGGGAAAGCTTAGTGCTTTGCTTCCCTTACACTCTCTGTTTGACAGGGTTTAGAACATAACATTTAACAACCCATGTCACATAGAACTCTAATTATTTTATCCTTCTTCCTCTATGGCATATTATCATTAATACACTATGATCGCACAACCCATCATAAAATTTAAGAAACTCATATCCTTAGTCTGTCATCACGTCCTTATTTCAAAGTGTTACTCATGCTAGTGAGAAGAACAATAAGATCTAAACATGTAAAAGAGTTGTCTGGAATTTACAATGAACATACGACTTATGTAAGTAGAATAAAAATGAAAGAAGACAAGGTAAATAAAAAAAGATAACTTCACTATCAATTCTATTAAAAACAAGGAAGTTAACTTAAGGATCAAAATGCTTATGTTAGAGTCTATTTCAACACTATTTTGCAAGAACAAATCCATCGATATAGCAAGTCTTCATAATAGTCAAGATCAACTAAGCAAGAGAGTTTTGTAGGTCTTTGTATGCATCAACTAGTGTTGTTTGTAAGAATACAAGGAAAAAGAAAACAAAAAGTCAAGATGAGGACTCCTAGAAATTTCAATGACAGAGAGTTTTCTAACTACAGAGCGAACATGATGCATCTAAAAGATTGACATGGCATATATTCTTCAATTTGCAGGAGCAAATCATAAGACTGGTGGGTATACTCTATCAACAGCAGGAAGCCTCCAAGCCAACAAAGGGGCTGATAGAGGGGTCAACGATGCTGTCAAGTTTAAAGAATCATAAATATAGCTCAAATTTCACTAGTACGAGGTCCTCATAAGAAGGATGTAAGGACACCCTTACCTTATGATGCCCTGCAAGAGAAGACCTAACTAGTATTGGATAACCACTTCATTTATGAAATCAAAAGTAAAGTAATTCACCCCCACTTATGTTTGGATAACTTAAACTTGAAGGCTAATAGTAGCATTATAGACCCTACCCAGTTCGGAAGGAACTATAAAGAGCTCCAAACGTCTTGAAATGCAAGGTCTTTAGATAACTTTAAGTCCAAGTTCGAAGTTCACTTTGCCAATATCAAAAGAGATGAAAGGACTCTTCTGCCTTCTTTGACATGGTATAGGGACAAAGGGAGAGTTGTAGAAAATACATTTAGAGGATCAATGCAAAAGTTACTCAAGTTTTGAACAAGGATTTTGCTTTAGTGGCTATAAAATTTGAAAATAGTCAACATCACCACTAGCCTTCATAGAGATCCCTTTTAATAGATAAGGTATACACTTCAATGGAAGTTTAGGAGCAAACAAAGAGGTTTATCTCTCTAGAAGAGGCAAAATAATCTCTAAAGAGAATTAAGTGATAGGCAGAAAAGAAAGTATGCTAAAAATGCCCAACAAGAGAAAGTTAGGGGGAATGAGCATATTGAAGGAAGTAAGAAAGTTCGTATAATTAAAAGTGTCTCCTTATCAAAGTTGAATGGTTTCCCTAAATCATATATATAATTAAACCTAAGTAAAGACCTTATTAATCCTGCAAAATCACTAATGAACAACCTTAAAATTTATAATTCTCTCATATTTTGGGAAAAATAATGCTCCTAATGAAGTTAGGAGTATGAGTCAAAGAGACCACCAAGGCTATAGGGTTTCATGTCATTTACAAACTATTTCTAAGGCGAGCACATTTGTTTGAAATAAATGATTCATTACATACAAGATTGGGTCAATAACAATAGCTGGAGTTGGTGAAGATTTAAAGAGAAAAACACTCATATTTAGGACAGGTTCACTCACGAGTGTGTCCTAGCCCGTTGCCCTTCCATTAGATGTCAAAGATGAAGTTCTTTGAAGAGTATGATCTCTAACATAAGTGTGGATCAAACTGTCCCTACCTTCATAAAGTTATATAAAGATATAAAATCTCCAACATGAATGTGCTTTGGACTGTATTCAATTTCACAAAGTTACAAAAGAATATGCAATCTTAATCATATATATGTCCCAAACTGTGTCTAACTTTGTAAAATTACATGGAGGTCATGGCAATAATCCTAAAAAAGTTTGTAACCAATATGATCTAACTCACGAAGGTGTCTAGAGTTATGTCTACTAGAAACCTTAGTTTGTTTTTACTTAGTATTTAAGGCAATTTTCGTTTCAATTAGAATAAATTGGACATTTTTTTTATCTAAGAGTTGTAAAAGCTTTTTTTTTGCTCACTCTTCATTGAATTTCAAACTTATTAAAAAATTCTTTCTTTATGGAATTCAAACACTTAAACGCATTTTATTATTAATTCTTTATAGTTAATGAATCGATTCTTTTTTACGTCTATTATAGATTTCTTGGGTTTGACCAAACTTATTATGAGATCTTTAAATTAGATGTGATTATCCTTTCATTTTTATATTGTTCAAATCCTCTTTAATTCTTTTGTTAGAAAAGAAATATCATGTTGCTTATGATTCCTTTTTTTCTTATTACATCATATTCCTACTTCTAAAATTTTATCAAAAAATCAAATCCAATCAAATTCTATCATCTTCTTGCTTTAGGGTTTGTTTATCTCTATATTTGTGTCAAAGTTTCTTCTTTATTTAATTTTATGTTTGATGTCATTCATACCAATTATTTGTGTAGTTTTAAGAAAAGAAAAGAAATAAAATAAAGAAAGTAGTGTAGGAATAGTTACATCAAGAAAAACCATTCCTAAATACAACTTGAACTTTTTCCAGATCAGTTTTGCTCAACTTCTTTGCTTCTTACTTAATTTGGGATTTATTTTCTTTACTTAACCATTAGTTTTTTGGGCTTTTAGATTTTACAAGGTTGAATTCTTATTTGAGTTCATTTAGTTATTTGATAACTTGTAAAGGAAGTAAAGAGTAGAAAGAGGCAAGAGATTGTGTAATTTAACATTAAGAATTGCCAGAAATTTTGAGTAAAACATGAGTTAATTGAGTGACATTAATTAAGAAGAACATATAAGGGAGTAATATAAGGTTATTACTTACATTCTTTCATATGTTGAATCATGTTTGCTCAGGACAAAGTTAAAGGATCAATAAAAGATGACAACTTGATGCTACAAGTTATACAACAAAAGTTTTAACACAGGAATATGATGTTTATCACCGTTAGAAATCAAATGGAGTTATAAAAGATAGTACGATAGCCAATTTCCAAATTGGACAATTACCATAAGTTCCTAATGCATGTTGGTAACAACAATGAGCTTTCCAACATGATTTTGATGAAGATAAAAAGGGGGATGTCTTACATTATGAATACTAAACACCAATAAATAATTTGAACATATGTACATATTGAGGTGATAAGAAAATAAAGGTCATAGAGGGGAGCCTAGGTGACATGGCAACCTTAAAAATATTAAAATGACATTTATAACCTTTATTTTGCTAATCACCTCAATATCCTTTGCTTCAAAGGAAAAATGACCCTTTTTATTACCATAATTAAACCAAAAAAAAGGTGAAACTTATTATTGAATTTACTGACTATGCCATTATTTAGTGGAATCAACTTGTGATAAATAGGTGAAGGAGCTATGAAAACCCTATTGTCAATTGAGAGGGATATAAAGGGAATCATGAGTAGGCAATCTGTCCCTAATCACTAGGGATTTGTTTCATAAAATGCAATGCCTTACTCAATGAGCAAGGAGTATTGAGGGATACTCTAAAGAGATGAAAATTGTTATGATTCATAATAATATAAAGGATGACCAGGAAGGCATTATGGTTAGATTTCTAAATAGTTTAAATTGAAAGATTGCTGATGAGGTAGAATTGTAACATTATTTAATGTTGAAAGATATAGTTCATATACCTATAAAGGTGGAAAAGAAATGAAGACACAAAGGAATATCCAAGTACTCCACTATTACTGGTGATTCTTGGAGGCCTAACTGATAAAAAGATGATAAGAACCAACTAAAACTAAATAGGATACCTATAATCAAAATAAAGGTAAAATTGATTCTCATCCCTCTCAAAAATAGGGATACTAAGTATTTTTGGTGTTTAAGAACAAGGCATATTGCATCATAATATTCAAATAAGACATTTTATAGTCATGAAAGATGATGGAGGAATGGATAGGATGGATAATGTGAGTGACTTGGATGAAAAGAAAGCTATACCACTATTTAAAGATTATAGAAATGAGGATGTTGAGTACACTATTGAAAGTGAGATGCTTCTTATTAAGAGGGCATTAAGTCTTCAAATTAAAGATGATGAGATAAAATAATAGAGGAAAAACATCGTTTATACTAGATACCATATTCATAATAAGGTATGTAGTATGATTATTGATGGAGGAAGTTGCATTTACATGGATAGCATTATCCTTATAATAGGTTTATCTATTATGAAACATCCAAAATTATACAAGTTTCAATGGTTTGATGAATGTGGAGAGATCAAGGTGAATAAGCAGGTGTTGATTTCTTTTTCTATTAGAAGGGATTAGAAAAAAGAATTGTGTGATATCGTACCTATGCAAGTTAGTCGCATATTATTAAAAAGGCCATGATAATATAATAAAAAGGTTGATATGAAGGCTTCAAGAATAGGTACACTTTTTTGAAGGATGATAGAACCATTACTCTTGTACCTTTTAACACCTCAGCAGGTATATGATGACCAATTAAACTTGAAAAGAGAAAATGAAGAAACTAAGAGTGGAAGGATGAAAAAAGGATTAATATTAAAAGTGTTCTTTATACTAACTGGCCCATCTTTATTTTCCTTTTATGTAAATGAATATTGGAGGAACAATCCTTTTGAATAGTAGGGATATGATGTGAGCACAACTAGCTCAAATAGAGAACCGAAGCATATAAGCTTAGTCCAATTACAAGAGTTAGAGTTAGTGAAGATTTCGAGGCAAAACATTAAACTTTAGTTGAACACTAGCTCGTGTATGTGTATGTTCTTGTATATACCCCTATTTGGATGTAAGAGCTAAAGTTTTAAAAAGAACACAGTCTCTAACACAAATATGGACCATATTGTGTCTATCTTATTAAAATTAGAGAAATATCTATGGTCTCTAATATAGGCGTGCTTCATACCATTCCCAACTTCATAAAGTTATAGGAGAATCCATAATCTCAATCACGAATATGCCTCATATTGTGCCTAATTTTGTAAAGATACAAAAAGATCTATAGTTTTATACACAAGCGTATTTGAAATCGTGTCTACTGACATCAAAATTTTTATAACTTGACCTATCCATGGTTATTCCTTCTTGAAACTCTAGTTTTGTGTTGTTTAATATTTAAGGTATGTTTCTTTTCAATTAGAATAACTTTAGACATGTTTTTTTTTCAAACATCAAAGCTTCTTTTGGGTTCTCTATTAAACTTTGAACTTATCAAAGAATTCTTTCTTTATGATTTTTAATCACTTAATGAATTTAGTTCTTGATTCTTTATAATCAACTGGTCAATTATTTTAAACATCTATTTTAGGTTTTTGTGTTTAACTCAAACTTATTTTTGAATTCCTTATGGTATATTTCTATATGGGTTCATTTCATTTTCCTATAATGTCATATTAAAGAGAATCTCCTTAATGTTGTCATCTTATTAGTTATTGATGAAAATTTTAATTTACATTGGAGTAGCTATGGTGTGTGGGGATCTAATGGTGGCCAAATAATGTTATCTAACTTCCCAAAGGCTAACAAAAATGTTAGAACCCATAATATCAACTTGAGGAAGTTGAGGAAAGAGCAATAAGGGGAGACAATCCAAAAGGTGAAATATTTGAGTACAAAGAAATCCATGATAGTGATGGAGAAAATAGGAATGGACATTGAAAAGGAACCTATAGTTACACTATTAAGGGAATAGATAGACATCTCCATTTGACAACTTGGATAAATAAGCGGAAACAATCTTGAGATAGTAGTTTATAAGTTGAATGTTAAGTTGAGGTTCAAACTTCCCAACAAAGAAAACAAACCTTTGCCTTAGAAAGGCAACTCACTGTGAATGTGAAAGTGGAAAAGTTTTTATAAGTGGACTTTATAAGAGAATTATGATATTTAAAATGATTTGCCAATGTAATGACAGGAAGAAGACAAGTAGAAATTGGGCATATGTGTAGATTTTATCGATCATAAAATGGTCTATCTAAAGTATAACTATCATTTGCCCGGAATTTGACTAGCTGATGGATGTAGTGGTAGAATATAAGTGGCTAAGTTTTATGGATACATATCCTATATATAACTAGATTCCCATGTTTGAGTCAAATATTGAGAAGACCTTATTTGTTACATATAATGGCACTTATTATTATCAAGTAATGTAATTTAAGCTAAATAATGCAAGGGCAACTTACTAAAGATTGGCCAATGAGGTGTTCAGACCTTTCATATGTAAAAATGTATAAGCACATTTGAATGACATGATAGTAAAAATTAAGAGTAAAGGAATCCACATTTTAAACTTAAGAGATTGCTTTGAAATATGTAAGATAATTCAAAATGAAGCTTAATCCTTATAAGTGCTTCTTTGTGGTATTAAGTAGAATTTTATTTTTAAAATTTTATAGTGACTTAAAAGGACATGAAGGTTAAACCTAAAAAGATGGAAGCACTTTAGGCTATGGAATCTCCACAATCTACTAACGATATTCAAAGGCTACTAGGATGACTAGAAAGTTTGTTTAAATTAATGTCTAGGTTAATTAATTATTAACTAATCATAATGCATAATGTCTTCAGATGGTTCAAGCTATAAACATAAGTCTTTAGCTGATTCATAATGAAAACAATGTAATGGTTTATGAACTTTCCAAGTGGGGGGCACAAAGAATTTGAAGTAAGGGAGTTTTTTAGATAGATAAGGTCGAATACATGTATTTGGAAGTTAAAACTAATAATGTCGTCCAATCAAAGGATGATTAAATAAGGGAAATTATGGAATACATACAAAGGGAAAAACTCATCCCTATATGGTTTGGTCTATTATAATGAAAGAGATTGTAAAGATAAGAACTTACATATTACTATATCTCAGTGGGAGGTAAATATTCCACATTTAGAATCGACAATATTTTCACCCTTATGACTAATAGAGTATAGCGCCCCCTTATCATAGAGTACCCACCGAGACGCCCGTAGGTCATTCCGGTACGTATCCTATGATAAGAGACCACTACTGACAACCACCGCTAAACTCCTCATGGCATCACAATTATAAAGCAGTAATACCAAAATTGATAACTTTTTAAAACCAAATTATAATTCATTGCATTTACTCCAAACTCAGTAATTTACAAACTATCAGTGTTGCAGTCTGTACAATTTTCAAAACACTTTACACTAACTACAATACAGTAATGTACAAAGAGCAGATCTAACTATCGCCTCTCTTGCCGATCCACAGTACTCGGCTCTACAGTCCTGACGGAGCTATCAGTCTATGCTTAAGCCTGAAAA
>JANIPN010000218.1:59766031-59776045 GCA_027478595.1 Erythroxylum anguifugum
ACAGAAATTTCATGTGCACAAATGTGACTGTGTCACAATCCTATTATGCATGAGCAGTCCTATGTCCTCCCAATCTAGCCCATCCTATGCCAATTTACCTTTTTACCCTTCCAATTGAAGGTGGGATGTTACATAGAGGATCAATTTTTAGATGTTCAAATATGTACTGCTACATAATTAATATATTATTACTCAAGGAAAATGCACTCAAATATGCAGATATGCCTTTATGACAATCGCACAATTAATATGTGTTTGCTCAAGGCAAAACACATATGAAGAAACACATCCTCCTTTATAAAAATCTATTAATTAAGATGTTTTTACTAAAGGAAAAATTCATTCATAAACACAAATATGACTTTATGACAATCACATATTAAGATATTTTTGCTAAAGGAAAAACACAAATTTATTAAATAAAAAATAACCAATAAAGAACAAACCTGCACATATGTTACTAACTATGTTAAATGACAACATGTGAATTCTTTAAAATGAGTACGAATTATTATTAATGTCTTCATCCAAAAGGCAAAAAGTCCTTTACTAAATAGACAAAAAAGCACTCAAGAAATAGTATATGATAGATTCAACCAATAAGAACTTGTATTACTAATGAGGCCTGAAGGTTAACACGTACATCAAAGAAAGTAGATAAAGACATTTCACAATTACGTGCCTATATACAAACAACAAAGAAATTATTGGAAGATAAGCTCTTAGTACACTTGCTAACTAGATCAATATGAAAAGTCATTATGAAGGAGTTGCTTGAAGATCCACCTCAAAAGCTTAAGGTCCCTGTTCCTCACACTTTTCGCCTTAATGATCCCTACCCAAATCATTCCAAATGTCGACAAAATCACGAGGTACAATTTCAAAATCAGGCTTAGGGGCACACTTCAAAGCAAACAAATTGTTAACACCTAAGTCATTGATCCCTAAGTCTAGCTGCATCAATTAGATAAGCTCTTTGTACTTATTAAAGCCTTTTTATAAAAGAGGTGGCCATAATGTCACAATTCCATATCTTAAATGACTTACTCTTTAAATTTTTTTGGCACACATCTAACTTGTATTCTTTACTAGTGAAGCACTCATTTTTTATACAAGCTTCTAGGTCTAGCTTCTCCTAATCTATAGTTGGACTAAAAACGTTTCCATCCAATGCCTTTTTGCCCTCGATGTATGTTTTTGGCTCCTTTTTCAACTCCTTTATTTCCTTCTTTTAGGCTTTGATCATTTAAACTTTAGTTCAAGTAAGCATATCCATACATATCTTGAACTTTTCATGATCTCTAGAAGAATGTAGTTATAAGATAAAGAATATTTACTTTGACTTTAGAAGTTTAAAAAAAGAGTTCGGAAAGCTTTAAGGGATTTTTTTTTCGAGTTTCTCGTAGCCAATAAAGATTCTTTTAGACGCATTACATGTGGAGGATTGGATTTGGAGACCCTTTTGTTCTTTTAAGCACTGTGTCATTTCTCCATTATTTTAAATAATCTCTTTACATCTAATCATCTAGTGCATTTAATATGATGGCTATTAACATATTGTCAAAAGTTGGAAACATCAGTCTATTACACGCTAGACTTACTTTCAAAAGACTTTTTAGGTACTCATTATAATGAATAATAATATTTTTATATGGATCTATAAGTCTGTAGAAGTTCCATCCCCAAGATCCACCGATAAAACTTTGGGAGAAATTGGTGTGCCATAATCGTACAACTTATACTTAAAAATGAGAAGCCTATATCTTGAGTCTATAGACAACCTATCATTCAACGAAGGTCAAACCCATAAACTAACTTTCTTCTAGTTTGGGTTAACTTGTGTTGTAATTAACACCTCTTGTCACATTCTTGTTGTAGAGCAGTACTAATATCTGTAAACAAACTACCAAGATTTGGACATATTAGATCATTGTTTGGATCTTATGATGGACATTTGATCTATGTAAGTAAAAAAAAGAAAAAGAAAGAGAATATAAACCAAAAAGGTATAACTTTACTCTTAAGTCTACAAAGAAAAATGAGAAGCTAACTTAAACGTTAGAATATTTATGTTTGAATCTCCTCCGACATAATAACTTTGCAAGCTAATCGAGATAAAGTACAATAACAACAACCACTCCAATGCATAAGGCTTCCTGCTTTGAGAGGGTCGAGGGAGGAACATCAATTTTACGCAGCCTTTTCTTTTCATTTTATAAAGAGGCTATTTTTGTGACTCAAACCTGTGACCTTTTGATCACAAAGGAGTAACCTTACCAGCAACATAAAGTAAGTAAGAGATTTACTACTTTGTAGATATATCATTCATTTTATTTCTTTCTAGGTGTGATATTTCATATACTTCTTATTATATTATGCTTTAATAAAAACTAGATCTAATTAGGGCCATAAGGTGATCTTGATAATTTACTCTTTTGAAATGTAAAATTTGATAGGTATAAGATATTGATTTTTGTCTACACATTTAGTTTAACTTAACCACTAAATTTGATAATGGAGAACTCATGTAACTATTATTCCTTTGATGTATATTTAATATACACTAGAGTGCATATTATAAGCTACAAACCATGTATATAAGATAAACACTTTATAACTTAATGATTTAAACTAGGGACATAAAATTTAGAAGTGTTCACCTTTTTGAAAATTTTTATTTCATTATCCAATCTTTTAAAAATTTCAGTTAATTAATTAACCGTTTAAAATTTAGAGAATAAAACATTATGTTTATTAGTTTTTAAATAATGTAGTGCATCCACTAAATGCCATATAGGTGTTCTAAAATTTGGTATCTAAAGTTGTTTAATGAGAGCCTCATCTCATACTTGAAGTTGTTTTAGTAGACATGAACTTTTCTACAACTAACAAAGTAAGCTGTCTTTAATAAAAGAGGGCATATAATGTTAATAAAATGAGGAATGAGAAAATATTTCCTTATTCCTTTAAAGTTGCCTACTTTAATTCTACCTACATAACTCTCAGCCTCAAATGTTGTTATCATTCCAATGTGATGAACAATAACTTGCTATGTCTTTCCCCTATTCTTCATGTCAACTATCTACTGTTAAAAGCCTGTCTACCCTTAGACATATGCTAAATATTTCAAAAAGAAATTCTAACTTAAAAGGAATGTGGGAACTCTAGAAGAATGTAACTATACGATAGAAAATATTTAATTCGACTTTAGGAGTTTGAACAAGAAGTCTGGAAAGCTTTAAAAGGGTTCTTTTGCCAAGTCTCTTGTAATTAATAAAGGTTCTTTTAGATGCATTACATGTGGATGATTGGATTTGGAGACCATCTTGCTCTCTTAAGCCTCGTGTCATTTCTCCATTATTTTAAATCATCTCTCTACTTCGAAACATCCACTGCATTTAATATGATAGTTATTAACATATTGTCAAAGTTGGAAGCATCAGTCTATTACAAGCTATGCTTACTTTCAAAAGGTTTTTTAGCTATTCATTATAAAGAATAATAAAGATGGATATGCAAGTCTGCAAAATTTCCATCCCTAAGATCTACTAATAAAACTTAGGGAGAAATTAGGATGCTATAATTGCTCAGGTCATCCTTAAAAATAATAAGCTTATATCTTAAGTTTACAAATAACCCATCATTCAATAAAGGTCAAACCCACAAACTAACTTTATTCTAATTTAAGTCAACTCATGTCACAATCAACACCTCTTGCCACATCCTTGTTGTAGAATGGTACTAATATATGTAAACAAACCATCAAGATTTGGACATATGAGAGCATTCTTTGGATCTCATGATGGACATTTGACCTATGTATGTAAGATAGAGAAGAAGAAAGATAATATAAACAAAAAAAGACATAGCTTAACTCTAAGTCTTCAAAGAAAGAGGAAAAGTTAACTTAAACATCATAGGACTTATGTTAGAGTGTCCGCTGACATAATAACTTTGCAAGCTAGTCAAGATCAAGTGAGTAAGAGATTTGTTACTTTGCACATACATCATTCATTTTATTTCCTTTTAGGTGTGATAATTCATTAAGACTTCTTTATTAGATTATGCTTCAATAAAAACTAGATCTAATAGAGCTACAAAGCGATATTGATAATTTACTCTTTTGAAGTGTTTAATAAGTATAGAATATTGATTTTTTTTCTGCACATTTAGTTTAACTTAACTACTAAATTTGATGATGGAGAACTCATGTAACTATTATTCCTTTGATGTCTATTGAATAAACCCTCGAGTGCATATTATAAGCTACAAACCATGTATATAAGATAAACACTTTATAACTTAATGATTTAAAGTAGGGACGTAAAATTTAAAAGCATTTATGGTCGGGTTGTCGAAGCCCCCAAACTAATACTGATTCTCCAAGCTTCTTGTAGTAGTCATGGAACCAGGTCGAATCCCTAGAGAACTGAACATTAGTTTCTTAATTTCAAGCAATAAAATTAAATGGGGGGGTGTTTGATTAAATAACTGATTAGCTGAAATTAATACGAAAACAAATTAAATCAACTGAATTTAAAAATAAAAAAGTCAAGATTACCAAATTCTGATTCAAGGGAAATATCTCATCTAATTGTAACATTGATCATTGGTTCAAAAAAATATTTTCACGATTTAAGTAGTTAGTCCGAAACATATTAGGATAGCCATAATAAGCCTCAAATTTTTCTAAATTAATTGGTTCAAACCTAACATCAAAATAAAAACTTATCATTTATTAGCTGGGTGTGATAGCATTCCATATCAAATAAATGATAGCAATAAGCTCCGTGAAAAAGACTAAACCCTAAATTAAATAATCGACATAGCCATAACTATTCAATTTAGTTTTCTTATTTATCATAAGTTAAATATGGAAATTCATAAATAACCTTTTGTACCAATCCTTCACGACAATTACGAATCACTGAATTCCTAGATAGCGATAGAATAATCAATATTAAAATAAATTTTCAGATTAATTGAATATCAATTATTCATGAAATATGAGAACTCAAAACAAGAAATACTTGAATTAAAACGTGCGTGAATAAAAGTTTGAAACACAAAACATCACAAAGTTACAATTAGAGTATTGAATCCCCTTGAATCAGAATGATTGAATTTAGCCACACATGACTTTTGCTCTATTAACAAGAATAGAAGAAAGACAAAGAATTGCAAAAAAACATAAGAAGAGAGAACTCTTTTTCTGTTATGAGAAACGTCCATTTTGTAAGGTTTTCTAGTCTAATCCTATTCTAACTCTAACTCTAACTCTAACTTGTAAAGATGTCTATCTAAAATGAATTCAAAATCAAACTCCTTCATGATAAGGATAAGGCGAAGTCTTCTAGTCGAATTCCAACTCTTCAAGTGATCGGCCTTATCTACTATATCAATCTCTTTGCTTTATCCAAAATTTGTCATTATCATCAATAGAGTCCTAATTTGATGCAATCTCCACTTTTAATCTCCTAAAATAAAAAACATTAATTTTAACATTTAAGCACAAAATAAATTCAAAACAAAGGAGATAATATCCAATAATTATTCAAAATGAGCGCTTATCAAATTCCCCCACACCGGACTCATGCTTGTCCTCAAGCATACATAAATTAAATACATTAATCATCTTCACAACAACCTCTCATCTATTTTCATGTCATCCAAAAATATCCAAAAGCTAATCCACATTTAAAGGTTAAGATAAAATAACAATCGAGAGAATAAGCACTCATAGGACACATTGTTAAAACATAGCATCACCTCAATTCCATTAAAATCAAACGAACAAGACTTGATACCCTCACAAGGATTTCACTCTATATGCTCAAAGTGTTTAGGGTTCATTAAGCTCTCAAATCAAAACATAGCGAGTTATTTCCATAAGCTTGCTCAAGAATCATATCTCCATTACTAAACAAAATGAACCTAATGTATAAAATCAAAGGGACTTAATAAGGGTTGTAACGTGACTTAGGTAAGGTATGACAAAAGGAACTTTTTAGCTAAATAATTTGAAAGGAATCATACAAACTTATCCACACAAGTTTTAACTTAAATCAAAATTCGCTTGGCTCAAATGACATCTCTTTCAATCACTTTGTCTTTTCTTTTCCCTTTTTCCTCTCTCTATTTTTATTATTTTTTTCTCTTATTCTTTTTTGTTTCTTTTTCAAACAAAAATTATAAAAAAGGAGACTATCTTTTTTTTTTACTTCTCCTCCATTCTAAAAAAAAATCAAAACAATGCAACTTGAATCATCTAATTAACTTTTCATGGAAATAGTCAAAATCCTATACAAATAAGCTTGACTCAATTCCTTCAATTTAAAGGTTCAAAATTATTAAGGTTATCAACAACAAAAAAGGTAATTCGGCTTGTAACAAGGTTATTATGTAAGAAAGAAAGGTCAAGGCTCAAATTGTTTTTCTACGGATAAAGATTAAGGTAGGCTTGTTTAGGTCAAAAAATGGTTATCGTAAATACCTCATCATATTTATATGCAAATTCATAAAAAGTGTAGTCTCAACAAGTATTCAAAAGCAAGTTCTAGCATAGACAACCTATGTTTGATAACACACAACAAAAAGATATATACGAGCATATATGTGATGAATGCTCTTAGGCTTAAAAATTTCATCAAGTCTTGCACACTTTTCACTTAACAAAATCAATGAGATACCTAAAATAATTCGATGAAAGTGCTAATCATGTTTGTCTCTCTTATGCATTAGATCTTAAACTGAAAATGCATCCTAACTTAAGAATTATTCATAAACAACAATCAAAAAATTATGAAGCTATGATGAGAAATAATTAATATATGAATCAACATATCATGAGTCCAAACACAAATCACAAAGTTTATCAAAATGAAAACACTTGCTCCCCCACACCTAAATCATACATAGTCCCTAATTTATGCATAAGATACTCACACTCAATAAAGTTAATCAAAGAAAATAAATAATTGAGGACTTCCCTGAATGGTGAGCATCTGAACATTATCCGCGCATTCTTTGTCGTATTGGTTTCCGAACTTACAACAGATTTAGCATTTATTTGTCAGTTGTCTTTTGTTGCGGTCTTGGTTGTAGCTTTAGAACGCCCCATTACACTAAACAAGATAAACAAAAATTACTTAAAAAAAGAAGAAATATTAGCAATAACTTAATAATAATTAAAATTAAACTAAAAGAAATATTAATTAAAAGTAATTAATAAGAATAAAAAAGAAAAAAATATTTAAAAACAGTTAAAATTTTTTTAAAATGGGCATGGGTATGTTGCTGTTGTGCTGTAAAGAAGAGCTGTTGTGTGTGGGAGGAGAGGACTGCGTGTGTGCTGTACAGTGAAGAGGGCTGTGTGCGTGAGTGGTTGTGTGATGTATAGGTTTATTGGTGCATTGGGGAGGTGAGGCTACATGACTTGTGAGGAAGCGGTTGCGTAGGCTACTGGTGCGTTGGATGGCTTGCATTTGCATGGGTGTTACTGCTTGGAGTGTGCGCTGCTGTTAGGAGTCTACATGGATGGACTGATTTGTTTGTGTAGGGCGTGGCTGAAGCGTTTGGCTGGTGGAGGGCTGCATTTCGCTCGTAATTTCCTGCAAAAAGGAAACAAGCAAATTAGGTTTTGAAGGTTTTTTTAAAAGTAAAAAATATTTAAGTAAATAACGAAAGTAAATAAATAAATGAGAAAGAAAAAAATTTAAAAACACTAAATCACATAAGGCGAGATCTCGCCTTATAAGATTTGGTAATATAGAATTCCAGAACACTAAATTACATAAGACGAGATCTTACCTTATGAGATTTAGTAGTCTGAAATTTTAAGGTCTTCACTCAAGAACATTAAATTACATAAGGAGAGGTCTCACCTTATGAGATTTAGTAGTCTAGAATTTTAAGACCTCCTTTTTCCTTTAGGCCAATAAATTTATTTTTCAAAAGCAATCCAATGCAAGTTATATGTAACTAAAACAAAATAAAATAAAATAAAACAATCATATTTTGAGTCGCCTTCGGAAAAGTGCAATTGTTTAACGTCGTTATGCTCAACGTGGCCAGTTCTTCCTAAACTTCTATGTAATTGAAATTTTGTACTCCTTAAGTAGTGTTACTAGCCCTTCCTCTAACTCTTTAGTCAGCCTTTTTGAAATGACTTTAGGTAATGACTTTCTACTACCTAAATAGACATACTTTAGGCAATCAGGTAATACCTTTAATTTTATCTTCGGAGCCTGCAAAACAGAAGGTAAGATTTTCTTGTGAGTTATAGTAAGTTCTTCATTTAAAATTTCCGAATCTATTAGCATTGCTGATAATGATTCTACAACTTCACAAGTTTCATTAATTTACTCGTTCAGTCCCGATTTATCCTTACACTCCAACTTATCTTCAACATTCTCTTCTATAAACATATCCTGCACAAGTGAATCCACAATATCTATATGATAAATGGATTGAAAAACATTCGGGTACTTCATTGCTTCAAAAATGTTGAACTTTACTATTTCTCCGTCAAACTCTACGGAAAGAGTACCATCATGCATATCGATTATCATCTTACTCGTCTTCATAAATGGCCTACCCAACAAAATCGAAGCTGAATTTTCAACACTATCTCCATCCATTTTCAAGATGTAAAAATCTACTGGAAATACCAAACCATTAACTTGGACTAAAACATCTTCAATAACTCCAATAGGACGCACATACGAATGATAAGCTAGTTGGATAATCATATTAGTTTCTTGCAAAGAATTCAGATTTAAAACTCGATAAATTAAGTATGGCTTGACATTAATAGATGCACCTAAGTTTAGCATGGCACGCTTAATTTTCCTATTACCAATAACAAACGGAAGTGTAAACATACTTGGATCTTTCTATTTTTCCTCCAATAATTTCCTATTTATTACAGTTGATACACTTTTACCCAAAATTATTATCTCCTTGTCCTTTGGTTTCCTTTTATTTATACACAACTCCTTTAAGAATGTTGCATATTTCAAAACTTGCTTGATGGCTTCCAAAAGTGGTATATTGATTTTCACCTTTTTGAAAGTTTCTAAGATCTCTCTTTCATATCCATCATCTTTTGGTTTAACCAACCTGCTAGGAAAAGGAGGTAAATGTGTATTAATTGATATTGATAAAGGTGAACCATTTTTAACCTTTGTTGATTCTTTAGTTAGAAGTTCTTCCTTCTTTTCTCCATCATTGTGCTTTTTTACCTCCATTGGTGAAGAAGTTCCAGATTGAATATTCTTACCGCTTCTCAAAGTCATTGCACTCATATTCTCTTTAGGATTCACCACCGTTTGGGAAGGAAATTTTCCCGATGCTTGCTTTTCCAATTTACTTTCCAAAGTGGCTAATTGAGTGATATGATTTCTTAAGTTTTGAAGGCTTGCCCTTGTTTCCTGTTGAAATTGTTGAGTATTATTAGCAAGCGCCTTAATAATTTCATCTAAAGACATACTTGAATTTGAAGATTGAGGTCGAGCATATGTAAAAGATTGAGGCTGTTTAAAAATTTGAGGTTTATATCATTATTGGCTTCCTTGATTTCCATAGGCCAAATATGGATGATCCCTCTATCCTGGATTGCAGTAATTAGAATAAGGTTCATACTTTTGTTGAGGTTGACCAGGAAAACTCCCTATTGTGTTAGCTTCTTGAAGAGAGTCTTGTTGCAATGTATAGCACATATCCATAGGATGTCCAAGGAATGAGCATATTCTGCACACTCTTGTCGATTGCAATTGACCTACAGCCATTTCACGAACTAGAGTGATTAAATTAGTTATTTTACCCACAAGGTGCGTGTTACTTATCTCATTCACACACTTAATAGCTCCATCCATCCTTGTCCCAAACTATTGAGAATTTTTGGTCATAACTGATATCAACTGTCTACCTGCCTCAAGTGTTTTGTTTACCAGAGCTCCTCCACTAGCTGCATCGACCATACTTCGATCCATTGGCAATAGTCCTTCATAAAAG
>JANIPN010000218.1:59783285-59799162 GCA_027478595.1 Erythroxylum anguifugum
TTTTACATTTAGGTTTAAATGTTAATTATCAACTTTCAATTTTAAGTTTTAACAATCTTTGCATAATACATAATTAACTAATTACATACTAAGTTACTAACACCATTTTACAATTCCATTTTCAATTCCAAATTTCCAATTCTAATTTCCAATTCTATTTTACAATCTTTGCATAATTACAAATTCATAACAAAATAACATAAATTACTTACCTGCGGTATTCTTCAACTTCAAACCATCAATTTCAAATTATCAACTTTAAAAATTCCATTCTATAATTGTGAAAATTCCATTCCAAAACAATTTGAATTATTATATTAATAATATTGAATTATTCAATATTTATTTTCGTAAATTTTAAAATAATTATTTATTTTTAAAAAAAGCATTTTAAGGTTCTTAATTTCTGACAACTTTTTCCTGTGCCTTTTTTTAATAACCAATCGTCTCTGATTGTGAATTCCAATATAGAACTTCATTTAATCAAAGGAAAACTTTTTCCTATGTTTTTTTTAAATAACCAATGGTCTCTGATTGTCATTGTCGGATTCCAATGTAGAACTTCATTTACTCAAAGGGTCTTTGACTCTTGGGCTCCTACATAAGAACAACAGAGACCTACACTGTCGGATTTCAATGTCACTTTTGTTAAAATTTCAAACAAGCCACCTACACAAAAACAACAGAGGTATTACGAAGAGAGACTAAGATTTCTCGGGTGAAAAACAAAAGAAGAGGGAGTGTGCATGAGAGAGCTGCGGCGGTCGTTGTCGGAGGGTCGGTGGCCGTGCGGTGATGCGGCGAGCAGGAGAGGTGCGGCAGTCTTCGCAAACCTAGAGGCTAGATCTTCACGATGAGGCGAGGTCGAGGAGGAGAACAACGGAGGAGAGATAGCAACCAAGTGTCGGTGGTGGCGAGACGATCCAGACGCCGGCCGCAAAGACGATGAGAGCGAGAGAGTGAGAGAGAGAGGGTGAGAGTTAGAGAGAAGAGTAAGAGAGGGTGAGAGTTAGAAGACTGAAGAAAGAGGGGTAGCAGACTCGGGGTCGGGGGGAAGGGGTCGGTTAAATTTTTTTTTTGCAAATAAGTCCTTCGGTTTTTCAAATTTTGTGAAATGTACCGAAATTTTCTGGTATGTTGGGTACCGGTCAGTACCCACCGAAAAATCCCGGTACTGCCCGGTATCGAAGTTGGGTTCCAGGTACCGGTCTCCGGCCGGTACGGTACCGATCGGAACAGTACGGAACCCAAAACGTTGACTGGTATTGATACCAATTTAGTTTTAGTATGATACTGTACCAGTACTAGGTACCGGCCAGAACGGTACGAAACCCAAAACGTTGACTGGTATTGATACCAAATTTAGTTTTAGTATGATACTGTACCAGTACCGGTTAATACTGAGTAATGTTTTGAATAATTTTTTAAATTTATAAAATAGTTCCAAAATTTTTAAAATTGCGAAATAATTCTTTAATATATTGTATTGTGTACTGTATAATTTTACATTAACTTGTCTCCAAATATCATAATAATTGAAATTTAAAATATCAATAATTTATTTATTTTATTAATATTATTTTTCATATATTTGTAAATTATATGTTTAACTTAATAAAAAATTTAACTTAAATTCTTATACATTGTAAAAACAATGTGTTTTTCTTAATTACCATAATATAATTTCTAATTCCTACCTAAATAAAAAAAATGTTTTTTTCTTTCTTCTTGTCAAGACTCGAGAGTTTAACAAATAAAAACAATAGCATGATATTGTTTTGACTGTTGTATAATAGTCACCAAGCTACTTCTATTACAATTGTGTCTCTCTTTGCCTTTTCTCCGTTGTTAACTTGACAGATGGAGATGGAGAAGAGCCAATGGACCAGTGGGTAGAGGAAGCACTTGGGAGTTGCGATGCTTGATTCACTCCCCAGAGTTCTTTGTTCTCTTAGACCCATTTACCTCTCTAACGACCCACATCAGTCATAATTAGGAACTCTTGAAGGAGATTATGAGATATTCGATGAAATGCAATCGTAGGATCAGTCCTCTGTTGAAAATTTTGTGTAATTTTGACTTATTTCTCTTTTGCTATTTCAGCGTAAGTTTGACTTTATTAATGTCGGAGTCAAAAATTTAGGATAAAAGGGTCTAAATATTTAAAAATTTAAATCTTAAGAAGTTCAGTGATGACTTCAAATAAGTCCGTCCATTATATATATATATATATATAAATCTTGAGGAGGTCAGTGAAGTAACTCAGTCTATAGATTTTGTATTATTGGTGGACGTTGCACTAGTTTCTCATACCTCACGTCGGTAGGAGAGTAGAGTCTTGCAGGAGAGAGAGAGAGAGACAGAGCTGGAGGAAGAGACGATGGTGGAGAATAGCCGGAGAGGAGAATCGAGAGAGAGTGACTATGTGAGAGATAATGGAGAGTGAGAGTAGCATTGTAAAATAGAAGCGTTGGAACGGGGGTAGTTTTTTTTTTTTACAAAACAGTCCTTCAAATTTGTAAAATTTACTGTACTAGCCAATATTTTAAATACTAGTCAATTTCATACAAAAATTGCTGTTAACAATAGCTGGTACTTATATACCTAGTTTCGTACCATTTTTTTAGTTCAAGACTCGTAATATTCAAATAGGCTCATTAATATTGTACATTGTAAACTCATACTAGGGGTAGAGCATTTGCATGGTCTTATACATAGAAAAAGAGTTGAAATTTCAAAAATTTTAAGTTAATTCTTCTTTTTTTGGGGTAAATCACAACTTTATAAAAAATAAAAAATTATGTACAAACAAAAACTACCAAAGGTAATATCAAAATACGCAAAAACAAAATAGCATGCATCTAATTGCCTTGCTAGTAATTACAGCCTAGCCTCTCAGAACAGAAAGTGATAAGATCAAACTCAAAACAAATACCACAAATGCAAACAAATCTATTTCCATCGTCATTTCCTGGGATCTAAATTTTTTTTATAGTATTTTGCAGCTCACTTTTTAAACTAATTACAAAAATAATAACAACATGAAATAAAAATTCTACTGGCACACAATATTTTAAAAAAAATTAATAGTAAACAACTTTATTTATAACAGAGACTATTCAATAGAGGACTATTTTGAAATGAATGTTTCGAATTCGAACTAATTGAAGAAGGAAATTAATAAAAAAAATATAACATATGAACCCAACAAAGAAATCCTTAATTCAGTAGCATTTACTCAATCTAACAATAAGTGAGATTCATCATTCAAGTTCGCTAAAAGAAAGAACAGTTTCCAAATACAAATACAGTAAAGTGATCAATTAGCATTTTTCAACCCAAATTTTCTCGCCATTTCACCATTCTCCGATTACACGTATAATCAAATCAGAAAAGAATGGGACGAAAATTGAAAATACACATGAAAAATTGCGTTGATGAATGCTAAAAGATTGAAGAAGGAAATCAAGGCAAAGGGAAAAAAAAAAAAGAATATTAGAAAGGCCACGTATTTTTACAATTTATAGATAATAAGAAAGCATGGCAGTACGGCTTTTGAATCAAACACAAGCAACTCGCCGTTGTCTCCACTCAACGAGTCAAACCCGCGTCGTCCATCCAACAACGATTCCAAGCCCTTTTTCTTCGACACCCGACCAGCGATGACCCGACAAACCAACATTGCTCTCCTCCCTCGCCCACAGCCCGCACTTTCATGAGCTCCCCCGCTGCCGGAAAACGTACAAATCGCCGACCCCTTTCCTCCGGGGAACACCCACCTGCACCCGCCTGCTTCTTGTGCTCCACCGCCGGCGGGACCCAGACATTGGAACTGCATCATCTCGTTCCCGTCCGCCATGCACCTCGCGTTCTCCTCCCACGTTGACCCACTGGACAACCCGGCCCGTGACTTGACCTTCTCGCGATACTCCTCGAATCGAGCCATAGTCCTGGACCCGTTTTGGACCTTGAAGATCATCTCGATCCGACCCGGAAAGGACTTATTGCTCCAACTGGTGTGAAATATTATCTCCACCACGTTACGTGAAGGGTGGCCCTCCGGAAGTTCGGTGAGGGCGGGAAAGAGCTGGTCGGAACTACGAGTGGAGCGGGTACGAGGTTGTGGAGATGGACGAATCGGGTCGGCTACGGGTTTATGGTGTCTGGGTTTCGAAGGTTTATGTTTGGCTGTGACGGTCGCTTCAATGACGTCTTTGATGCTTTGACCGCCTTTTTTACAGCTTGAGCTTGATATCAAGTTTCTTGGTGTTGGGTGCAAAACGTCTTCAAAGGCTCTTGATTTGCACTGCAGGGACTTGACCCAGCCGCCTGCCATTTATCGGACCTATTGTCGGATCCCCTGAACAACTCGCTGTCTGCAGCGTGCTAGCAACCCAAATGAGTCTTCATTCTTTCTCTCTCAAGGGTTTGGTTTGTGTTTGGCCTCCACCTTCAGTATTGGCCTTTCTGGTTTATGATATTTGTGTGTGTTTGGTGGTCTCTCGTATAATGGAACAGACATGGCGCGATAATAAATGGAGGGTACTCTATTTGACGACAATGCCCTCGATTGGTGGCAGATATCACATCCTGCCCACGTGGATTATGTATTCTCTCTTTACGCAGCATCCAAAAAAGGTGAAGAAAAATAGAAAACCGTAGAATACCCAAAAGTAGATGCATGATATTTGAATCATTGTAATTTCATGGTTCTCTTGGTATGTATTTACTAAGGAAAAAGAAAAGATTTTAGATAGGAGTTTATCGATTTGAGGATATTATCGTCCGTTCAATTTTGTCTTTAAGGGTCGTAGAAACAGTTGATTTTGGCAGTTTTCGAACATTATGAGCACACCAATCCAAAGCTCTGAAGGTTTGCGTCACATTCGTTGTCATCTTTTGAAGGCAAATCTATGACAGTTATGGAAGAAAATGATTAGATATCGTCGGATTTGATTTCTGGTTGATCAGGGAAAGAAACCAAAAATCCGATTAGGTCACCGAACGCGACACCAGAAAAAAAAAAAATAAGTGAAAACATAATTTACGAGTTCTCACTTCACTGCACTGTACCATCTTCCGAACACAAAGGTCTTAATGTTGCATTGTAATATGTTATTAATAGTTTCACGGTTTTGAATTGCCGTTGTCACAAATTACGGTAACGGCGAGGACAATTATCACAAGTTATTGCAATTTTAACTATATATATTTTGATATTAATAATAACTCGCAAAACGCAAATATAAATTGCAATTGACAATTTAAAACTTTTGAGTAGGCTATAATTCAAACCGGTTTGTTACTTTGTTAGTGGGTATAAAAAATCAATTAATTTGGCATTATATAATAACTTAAGTTATTGTAGGGAAAGATCATTTAACATGATATCAAAACCTTTGTAATCAAGTGGTCATGAGTTCAAATCTTACCATCTACCTATTATTCAGCACAAGGTAGAATAAGCCTATGCAAGTTTTAAAGCCTATAGGACTTTCACTCGAGAGAGTGTCTTAGTGAATATAAAAAAAAAGTAAATTGGTCCCACACAACAGCTTAAGCTATTGTGATAAAACCGTTATCTAAGATACTTTCTCCCATGTTTTATTGGCAAGGCTCAAGTTCCATTACAAGGCACACAGTATTCTCCTCTATGCATTACACTCTTCTACGCGACCTTCCTGCAACAAATTTTACATAGATACAGGATCTAGGAAAAGATCTGTACTTTCCGTCTGAAAGCTCATTTTAAGTACCCTTTTCTGAACCCAGATTGCTTAAACAGAATCTGAGTCTCCACAAACAATGTTCCTTCTTCTGTTAATTACGGTTTATCTACAATTTTCATCTTTTGCTTCATTGTGGAACGTTCCATCGGTTTGTGGGTTTATTTGTGTCAATCTACAGGCACTGATTCTTCTATTCTACTATCTTATATGCATATATATAATAAAGGGAGAGTACCAAGTGGTGGAATCTTTCATCGGAGTTTGAAGTGGAACAGGTGGGCATAGAAGAATAAAAAGAGAATGGAAACTGGAGGAATGCATCCGCATAAAAATTAAAGCACTGAAATTTGAACTAGTAAAACGACAATTTATCCTCCACGTCTCTATTCTTTTTAGACTCATAATGTCAAGTAGGTAGCATAGGATTATTGAGTATAAGCCTTCCTTTTTCTTTTTTTGAGCTGAAGATGACTCTAGCTCCATATACTACAGGTAGTGAGTCGCTATGTGTCCAACAAAGTTTGGTGCACATTGGGATAATGACATTACAGTCATATTAGGAGCCGACAACATTGGTATGTGTAAACCCTAATCATAATCTGTGTTCTTTTCCATACCTCAATCAATCAACACCAAATCTTGAGAATTGGTGACTCATTCAAATGCCTCCTTTATGCCTTCATAATAATCAAAATTAAGGCCGGTGGGTTGGTTATGAGAATCCGACATGGTGGTTTCGATTAAAAGAAGTGCTTTGCCTTAGCGTGAGAATGGTTGGTGGTGTGAGTGGGGTTTTGCCAGCCTTTGCTCTCACGCCTACAAAATTTATGTATGAACCCCGGGAACTGCGTTGTACATACTTGGCGTGCTTTATATTAACAAACTCCCAAAAATTTTGGTTACTTTTCCACCACTTTTCTTCAAATGGGATTCCAAGTACATGCTTATTTTGATTCTATGTACGATTTACTCTACTTCTTGGTGTTAAATCTATATTTTACAACAACGGGTAATTTTCCTAGTAGATAAACAGCTTATTATTATCTAGTGAAAAGCACAGAACAAATCAAAGCAAGGGACTGGCAAGCATAGTTTAATGAGGGATGCATGCGAATGACATAATTTGTTAAACTTCGAGCCATGAAATCATCAATGCAGTAATAAGACAAGGTGTGCAAAGCAACTTGAATGCGCAGATCTCCCCTTCCTTTACGCAAAAAATGTTTCAATTTCTTATACTATATGTCGACCACGATCTACTTACATTTCATTCAAAGCTAATTAAAAGAAAAAAAAAGGGGGGATACACCTCCAACTCTCCAAGCAAAAGCACGTCAGTCCTTATAACAGAAGTTGAACTTCTTTAGCTATGCAATTGACAGGTAGACTAAGAAAAGAAAATGCGATCATTAGTCTTTGATGTGATGTGATGTTGGAAAATTAAGAAGTGAAAGCAAAAGACAAATAAAGATATCTTTCATATTACGTAGATCAAAGTTGAATCTAGGGAGAATAATGTGACGTTAATAAAATTTGGCAAGGCTAGTTAGGCTAAATTTAAGCAGTTAGCATGAGGACCATTATGCACCTAAATGATGGTCCCTCCCTGCTTTTTATGGCATTCTGAATCTTGGATAGTTCTCTGCCTTCTGGGCTGAGCACATTTTTGAACAGTTGAGACAATCGGCATTAATAGCATGTCTGTAGATATGGACCCGCGCTAACTCACCCATTATGTCCTGTTGTGTTTGGTAAGTCCCAATTGGGTAAGTGCAAGTTCAGTTGGGTAAAGAAGTTTGATTTTATTACCGATGTTATTTGGTGGTTACAAATTCCTTTACCTGCTATGTTGTAGTAGGTACAACGAGAGGCTTGCTTATTGGTCGATGTTTTAGTTTTAGAGGAAATATAAGCCAAAGATAGCCCTTTCATCATTTTCAATTATTAAGTTGAAGAAAGTTTACAAACAACGTATAGATCTTTAGCATTATTAACTTTTGATGTGGGAGAAAAAACAGAAATTGCAAATGCAGAAGTGCAACGACTACATGAGCCTGTTTTCACTTGGGCTTTTTATCAACTAATTGGGCTACATCAACTAATATGGCTTCAACAAAAACCACATCGATTCTCTCCTCAACTATCACAAACCACATTCCTCGTACACACCTAGCACCACTAGTCTAACTCCCCTAACGACGAGTTTAGATCTTCTGTCTAATATAATCTTGTCTTATTTTGTCTAGTTGAAAATCAACATAAAAATTTCGAGAACCAGTTAAGTCAAATTGCAGTTGCCATCAACCGACTAGAAGCACAAAATTCTGGTAATTTTCCAGCGCAACTGGAGGTAAATCCTAGACAAAGTGCAAAGGCTATCACATTGCGAAGTGGTAAAGAATTACCATAATCAATTATGAAAAATTCCAAAAGAGAGATAGAGGAAGAAATCACGCACCTACCTGAAGAGACGCAAAAATTTGTACCAAACAAGGTGCTCCCATCTCCTTTTCTAGTCGATTAGCAGAAGTGAAGAAGGAAGAACAAAAAAAGGAGATTTTGGAGACTTTCCGAAAGGTTCAGGTAAATATTCCTCTACTTGATGCAATTAAACAGATTCCGCGATATGCTAAATTCCTTAAGGAACTTTGTACGTCAAAGAGGAAATTGAAATTCGATGAGAAAGTTCAATTAGGGGAAAACGTTTCAGCAATCTTACAAAAGAAAAAGCTTCCACCGAAATGTCAAGATCCAGGAATGTTTACTATCTCGTGCCAAATTGGTAATTTGCGGATTGAAAGAGCTATGTTAGATTTAGGTGCGTCCATAAATGTCATGCCATATGATGTGTATAAATCTTTGAATGTTGGGCCTCTTAAAGAAACTAACGTAGTAATTCAATTAACGGATCGCTCAAATGCGTACCCGAAAGGTGTGTTAAAAGACATATTGGTTCAAGTAGGAAACATGCTTTTTCTGGCTGGTTTTTATTTTTTGCAGATGGGGATGAATAACACATCCTCCTCCACTCCAATTTTATTCGGAAGGCCATTTTTGAAAACGACTAGAACCAAAATAGATGTTCATAATGGATCTTTAATTATGGAATTCAATGGTGACCTAATTAAATTCAATATTTATAATACCATGAAAATTCCTGATAACGAATAATCTATTGTTTCTGTGGATTTCATTGATACATGGATGCAGGAGAATTGGACATTGGAAGGCAAAGTTGACATTGAATTAATTTTGGTCTTGGAGCAGACGCTACAATGGCAAGGTAGTGAGGAATTTGCGTCATCTGTTAAACAAGAGGAGAAGACATTAATTCCACAATAAGGAGGAGAGGCGTCAATTTTTAGTGAACAACTGGAAGTTGCGGTATCAAACAACAAGGAGGAAAACACATCACGTTGGCGAGGATACGATGCTTCAACGCTATCTATTGGACAAAAGGAAAATACATTAACATGCCATGAAATTGATGAGTTGGTGTTGCCCAACAAACAGGAGGAGACGTTAACATGTGGAATGGAGACAGTTGAACCATTCTTCCATCAGCTCACGTCCGTGAAAACATCTAAGAGGATGGATAAATTGCTGCCATCGTTGACTAGCCCACCAACATTGGAATTAAAAAGCTTACCTAGTCATCTTAAATACATCTTTTTAGGTGATAAAGATACATTGCCTTTGATTATTTCTAATCAACTTTCGGATGTGCAGGAAAGCCAGCTTGTCAACATTTTGATGGAGAATAAAGAAGCTTTCGGTTGGACGGTAGCTGATTTGAAAGGAATTAGTCCCACCATATGCATGCACCGAATCTTGATGGAAGATGAGGCGAAGGAGGTAAGCAACCACAACGTCGTCTAAACCCACCCATGATGGAAGTGGTAAAGAAAGAGATTTTGAAGCTTCTTGACATAGGCATCATTTATTCGATTTCGGATAGTAAGTGGGTAAGTCCGGTCTGGGTAATACCAAAAAAACTGGTGCAACAATAATCGAAAACAACAATGGTGAGTTAATTCCAACTCGTGTCCAAAATGGTTGGAGGGTATGTATAGACTATAGGAAGCATAATTTAGTCACTAGAAAAGATCACTTTCCGCTTCCTTTTATTGATCAGATGCTTGAAAGACTTGCGGGAAAATCTCACTATTGGTATTTAGGTGGCTATTCAGGATATCATCAGATTTTGGTGGCACCAAAGGATCAGGGAAAGACGACCTTCACATGTCCATTCGGCACCTTTGCCTACCGACGAATGCCATTCGGATTGTGCAACGCACCAGCGACATTCCAATGATGTATGGTAAGTATTTTCTCCAATCTTGTAAAAAATTGCATGGAAATTTTTATAGACGATTTCATTGTTTATGGGGAATCTTTTGAAGCATGCATTAGTAACCTTGAAAAAGTGCTCAAACTTTGCATTGAAACTAATCTAGTTTTAAATTACGAAAAGTGTCACTTTATGGTTAATCAAGGCATTATTTTGGGTCATACTGTTTCTTCGAAAGGAATTGAAGTCGATAAAGACAAGATAAATGTTATTCGATCTTTATCTTACCTCGCAAATGTGCAGAAAGTTCGTTCTTTTCTTGGTCATGCAAGATTTTATCGGCGATTTATCAAGGACTTCTCCAAAATTGCACAACCTATGTGCCAATTACTTCAAAAATATGTGAAATTCGATTTTGACGAACAGTGTTGAAGTGCGTTTGATAAGCTAAAGGAGCGACTCACTATAGCGCCGATTATTCAGCCACCAAGTTGGGACATACCTTTCGAATTGATGTGCGATGTGTCAGATTATGCAGTCGGCGTTGTGTTGGGACAAAAAGTGGATAAGTTACCTCATGTTATTTATTATGCTTCTATGATACTTACTGAGGCCCAGAAAAAGTATTCCACAACGGAGAAGGAATGTTTAGCGGTCATCTTTGGGTTGGAAAAATTTCAGTCATATCTATTGGGGACCAAGGTGATTATCTACTTCGACCATGCAGCGCTAAGGTATTTGGTAAACAAGAAAGAAGCCAAGCCCAGATTGATTCGATAGATATTACTGATCCAAGAATTCAATGTAAAAATTTGCGAAAAGAGAGGAGCAGAGAATCTGGTGGCCGATCACTTAAGCCGGATCACATCAAGTACTACGCCGGATGTCCTTTACGACAAATTTCTAGATGAGAGCCTTTTCGCAATTCAACAGGTAACTCCTTAGTATGCGAACATAGTGAACTTTTTAGTAACTAAGTCTTTACCTAGTGATTTATCTAGAGCTGAGAAAGATAAAATCAAGTGAAAGGCTAGATATTATGTGTGGGATGAACCTCATCTTTGGATTTTTTTTTCTGATCAGATTGTTAGGAGATGCACCACAGAGGATGAAATTTCATCTATTTTGAAATTTTGTCATTCATCTATGTGTGGGGGACATTTCGGTCCCAAAAGAACTGCTTGAAAAATTTTAGAATGTGGACTGTTTTGGCCTAAGTTATTTTATGACTCTTACATGTTTTGCAAGTCTTATGATCGTTGTCAAAGAACAGGTAACTTGGGGTCAAAGAATCAAATGCCATTGACTAATATTATGGTATGTGAGATTTTTGATGTTTGGGGAATAGACTTTATGTGTCATTTCCCTTCCTCTTTTAGTAAGAATTACATTTTGTTGGCATAGACTATGTTTCCAAGTGGGTTGAAGCTAAGGCTACTATATCTGATGATGCTAAAACTGTGATTGACTTTGTTAAATCGAATATTTTTGACAGGTTGGGAATGCCTCGAGCTATCATTAGTGATTGAGGGACCCATTTTTGCAACAAGATTTTTGAAGCGTTGATGAAAAGATGTGGTATTACACGTTGAATCTCTACCGGCTACCATCCGCAGACAAGCGGGCAAGCTGAGGTATCCAAGAGAGAGATCAAGTCCATACTAGAAAAAGTGGTAAATCCAAACCGAAAGGATTGGAGTCTTCGACTAGATGATGCCTTATGGGCCTACCGAACTGCGTATAAAACTCCTATAGGTATGTCGCCTTACAGGTTAGTTTTCGGTAAGCCTTGTCATTTAACTGTGGAAATTGAGCATAGAGCTTATTGGGCCGTGAAGCAATTAAATATGGTCCAATTGGAGGTTAGTACTAGTAGGAAATTGCAATTGCAAGAATTAGAAGAGATTCGTAATGAGGCGTATGAAAATTTGAAAATTTACAAGGAAAAAACTAAGGCTTTTCATGATAGAATGATTTCTAGGAAATAGTTTTCTATCGAACAAAAAGTTCTTCTCTATCATTCAAAGCTTAAGTTATTTTATGATCTCGTCGGCTTGGCCCGTTTATTGTTACTAACATTTTTCCTCATGGTGCGGTAGAAGTTCAGAGCGTCGATACCTCTAAAGTATTTAAAGTCAACGTGACACCGTTTAAAGCCATATTATGAAAATTCATCGATCGAACAGGTGGAAGAAATAGAGTTGGCACTGCCAACCTATCTCTAAATCGGTAAGTAACACTTCAGGTCTAGCTAACGACTTTAAAGAAGAATGTTCGGGACAACCCGTAAATTGTTTAGGTTTGTCTATGTTATTTCTTTAATATTATTTATTTTCATTATTTAGTTAGGAATTTCAATTTATGAATTTTTAATTATTTTTATTTTTATTTTATTTTTATTTTCGGTCATGTTGGCTTTTCTTTTCTTTTTCTTTTTACACTAATTAAATTTTTACAACAACAAATAAAATAAAATAAATAAACGAAATTTCTTTTCGGTTACCGCTCCCCAATTGGTTTTCCCGTTTGTTTTTTGACCTAACTCCCTTCTTTCCTCCATTATCCATTGTCGACCCTCCATCCCACATTCATCCTAATCTCTCGATTTCACTCAACCCCACTTAACCCACGCAAACCCCTTTTCTTCACTACCCAATCCCCATTCAACCCCATTCGATTCTTGTAGTGTTGCGTGATTCTCTATTTTGTAGGTTGGTTTCCACGAATTGGGACAATGCCTAGGAAAAAGAGTGATTCCTGAAGACTCCCAACCCCCATTCGATACGCTGTCGACGTCTACCCACCACCACCACCTTCTCAACCGCCGACGACCACTCCTGCTCCAACTCTGACGCCGACGCCTCTCCACCCAGCCCCAAGGACATGACTTCGATCAAGAAGAGGCAAGGAGGTGGAAACCCGTAGCCTATTGAATACTCGAACAGAGAGGTGCACTTCCTTCGTGTTTCCTGAAGATACCGAAAAATTCGAGCAGCCCCGCCAATGACAAATTTGCCCCTGTAAGTCTATTCGTTCTGATACTCTTAAATCGTTACATGTGTATGATTCTTTTAGGCAATTAATGGGTCCTATTGCATGGAGTACTTTTGTCCGAATCGATTGCCCTTCTTTTAAGGAATTAACTAGAGAATTTTACACCACTTTCCAATTTAATTGTGACAAGGATTTTGATATGAATACGAAAGAGGTTGCTGAATTTCGGTTAATGGGGAAGGAATTTGTGTGTTCCATTGCTGAGTTGAATGTTGCTTTGGGCTTTCTATCTACTGCTGAAACCAAAACCGAATTATTTATCAATTCCCAATGTGATTTTCATGAGGATTTTAATGCTTCGGAATTGTGGTGTCAATGGTCTGTCGATACCAATCCGTATAATGCTAGCCTGTTCAAAAGTTCTTTTCTTAGGAACCCTGTTTTTAAGATTATTCATAAGTTGCTAACATTTAATTTTTCCGGTCGTAAGGATGCTGCAAGTACTTTATCAAAGGCTGAATTTTATTTCTTGTGGTGTATGGATAGGCATATTCCCGTCAACTTGGTTTTTGGTTTATACATCAATTTCATTATGTTTTGCAGAAGAAGTCTAAACCGTTGGTTTTTGGTTTATACATCAATTTCACACAAATGGCAGTTAATTTGGGTGTGTTAGATCTCGATAATACTAATATGTATGAATACATGGTATTAAACCAATGATTTTGTTTTATTCAAGTGTAATGAAGTGATAGTTTGATTAAATTATTTGACTGGAATACAATTTATTTTTGATAGAACTTGATGCTAATCAAGTTGATATGAACTGTGTGACAATATGTTTATGATTGATTGATTGATTGACTGATTGGATTGTAATGTAGCCATGTGATTTAATGAGTATGGATATGTGAAGTACTGAAATGTGATGCTATATGCAAATAAGAAAATGTGAAAATATGTGCTTATATGACTTGATATATGGTATGAATTGGGTTAACCATCGAGGATAGTCACTCACTAAGTTTGCAAAAACTTACCCAAAATTTTTAATAATTTTTAGGTTCAGAGGTGATATTCAGTTAGTCTAATTGGAGTATAGCCATTGAAATCAGATATGGACTAAAGGTCGGGATCAGTTTGCACCTGCATATGTCTTCAGTGATTTTTGTTTTGAACTATAATTTCGCAAATATTGTATAATGAGTTTGTAAATGATTTGGTAATGAAATGATATTATAATTACAAGTGTTTTGTATTTGAAAAGGCCCCAAGTGGCCGATGAATTCTGATGATTTGTAAGATGATTGTCACACTTGTGAATGGAAATGTTTAATAATAAGTATGCTCGATTTGTTTTGATTGAATGACTGTTCTAGCATGTCACCCTTACGGGGTACGTACTCGGATATCACTCAGGATATCAGGTATGTGTCTTGCGAGAGTGGGGTGCTATAGTTAATCTTTTATTATTAAATTTAATATGGAGAGATATAAGGTACTTTAGTGGTTGCCTCCGGTGGTTCTTAAATTGAAGTAGTTCTTTATGTTTCCCTTAAATATTTTGATTGTTTTGATGCGTGGAAGTCATTCGTTTCTAATGTTTTGTTTTTGTTTATATATCTAAGTGAGTGATAATTAATGTCTATTTTAAAGGTTTAGTTCCTTAGTGTTAACTTATGGTTAAGATCTTCCAAAGCATTTTATTCATTTTATGGGAAGAATTTACCGTGAATCCTTTAATTATCTAATCACTTTTTCTGTTATAGGAATTCAATAAGGTATGCAGAGCAAATTAAAATACCTCTTAGTATTTTATGAAAACTTCTTTTTCGTTATGTTAATAATTTTATCTGAAAACAAGCAATAATGGTACTTCATTTGTGAATTTTACAGGTGCAGAAATGGAAAGTAGATCTACTACATACCATCTATTAGATTATGAAATTAAGAAGGAGCAACATAAGAATGATATCGGCATTGGCAATGAGAGTAGGAATATGAATTCAACTGATTTGGTAATATGTATATTTATGAACACTGTTGATTAGAGGAAAAAAAATTGGGTCGTAGTGTCGATTTGGTTTTTAGATAGATTGTTAGCGATCAGATGTTGTAAAAGTGATTTTGGGAGTTAGAAATAACATTGTGATGGGGTGTAGGTTAGTGTAGAAGATTAAAGTTGGAAAGGTGAAAATGCTCTATTTCTTCACTGAGCTTGTATGAATATATAGGTGTTTATTCGTGAGTTGAGGAAAACGTAGAGATGTTCAAGAAAAAGATTTTTAAGTTGAGGAGTATAGATAGTATCATCTTAGGTTGACTTTTGCTTCTTCTTAAGTTGACCATCTGTATTCGCCTGTAAAAACGCTTCTTCTCTGATGACGTCATATTGTCTTAAGAGTTGCATCGTCTTAAGTTGACTTTGCTTCGTCTTAAGTTCACTCTAATTCATTTACTTCTTACATTTGTCTGCTTTTTGCATTCGTCTGCTTCTCGCATTCGTCTGCTTCTCGTATTCGTCTACTTCTCGCATTCGTCTGCTTCTTGCATTCGTCTGCTTCTTGATTTGTCTGCTTTTGGCCATTCATCTGCTTCTTGCTATCGTCTGCTTTTTGATTCGTCTGCTATCTGCTTCGTCTTATGTGGACAGAACCTTGTTTGATTCTTTTAGCCATAATTTTGTCGTTTGACCTCCAAATGACCAGATTTTTGAAGCGTTGGATTCATAACACATTTCTCTATCTCTCTATAGAGATTATAGCTTTTGGTGTTGACTTGAATAGGATTATTCTAATCAAGTAAGGGTATCGGTTGGAAGAGCATGAACTGGATATTCCACTGAACATAATTCAGTATTTTG
>JANIPN010000218.1:59842883-59857550 GCA_027478595.1 Erythroxylum anguifugum
TCCATCTTGGATCTAAACCATATTTTCCATTTAAATTTCAATTTCATGAATTCTCTTTTCTTTGTACCTGAATAATCGTGAACAACTGCTCATTTAATAGTCTCAGCTTCAAAGAAAGTTTCGGGGCCCAATACTTGCATATCACTACTGGTTTTCCAAATTAATCCCACGGATACATATAATTCAGAAGAATAGGTACATGATTCATATACAGCATCCCTTTCTTTTATCAACAGTTATACTAATTGATATGTTTCCACAAATAATTGAAATTCAATTTTTGGAAACTTATAAAGCTCTTATGTTAAACCCCGATCAATGAACTTACAAAATCCTTTAAATTTTATTTGATTAAATCTGTACACATTCTCGCATATCCATCCCCATTATTCTGAATTTCCCATTTATTGACATTATTGGATCGTTCTTCATCCAATTATATGGATTGATCTAAAATGCATAAAAGATGTTAGTCGCACTTAACAGCCGAGTACTCTACCATTGAGTTAGCAACCTAAATAACAAATAAAAACTTAGGTTATATAGGTATAATCAGGAAAAAAAGATTTTTATATCTTATTAAATCCAACAAACCTAAGACTTAACTGAACAAGATAACAACGCATTGGTTTAATAATTAATATTATATTTTTCATCAATTCTGTAAGATTTAAATCTTTTTGAATCATTATAATATGAATGCTCATTTCTCCTCTTTGAATAGAGGATATAATAAGTGATCGTGGACTTGTCAGTCTAAGCAAGAGACTTAGATTCAAAAAGTTCTCACAAATGCCAAGCATATCTTGTTCCAATTTGTTAAGCATAAATGAAACTTTTATAAAAAATTCCATAAAAAAGGTTTGGATAAATAAAATTAATGTTATCTTTCTTATTCTTAATTATCAAGAATTTGGACCAAAAATGGATATATCTAATATCCAATTTGTTTACTCGAAAGGGGGACTTTATTAACTTTTGATTTTACCCGATTTTCTTTATTTCCAGATCAAAAAGAAGAAAAGGAAGAAAAGGAAGAAAAACTTCATTCTACCATACTATCGAATCTTATAGAATAGTGCTAATTCTAGTCTGCCCTTATTTATCTACGTTTATATACGACGTGAAATTGGAATTCTTTGCATTTTTTTGTAATCCATTAAGAAGTAAGAAGTCAAGTTTCATTCAAATTAACCACTTTGACTAACTTGACTAGCATTTTTTATGTAAATTATAAGTTAAAAGGCAGTAGGAACTAAAATGAACAATACAGTAGCAATAAATGCAAGAATATTTACTTCCATAATCTTATCCTTTCGTTTATCTTTACTTCGCAATAACTCGGGATCGAATCCCATAGAGATGATAATGTCTATAAATTCAAAGGGATGAATTCCACGGTGATGATGTCGAATTGGATCAATATCATGAATAACAATATCTGAGCTATCAAATTGATTCATCGTAAAAAATGGATTAGTATAACATAGAATGATCATTTATCGATAACTAATAAAAAATAATGTATTCCTAATCCAAACGAGAATTTTCTTTTCATTACCTTATTTTATTTATTATTTATTTATCATTTTTTAACTCCATTTTTTTCTAAATTCTTAAGTAAATGGGCTTCTAGATGTGGGATTTCCTTAGTGATGTTTTCAGAGTCTTGGCTTGTCACATGAGTCTGAATATCGGTAAAAAAATATTTGCATGATTCTTTCTACAATTTACTCTTATATCACCCCCAAAACCCATTCGTTGGATTTTTTCTTGATTTTGAGAAACAATAAATAAATACTTGTTTGTCCCTTCCACACGTTATGTGGGATTTACAGCTTGGACTTTCCCGGTGAGTCCATAAAGATCGCACACCCATACTCCTGGTCCATACAATCCAGTTACATGAAAAGCATTTTGTCTTATCCTCATGAATCGGACAATACGTATATTTTATTTCTATATTGATATTATTTTTGAATAACTAAGAATGAAAAGAATAAAGAATTCAAAATTAATAGCATAAATTAGAGTAGGTTGCTAAATTCCTATGCATATACAATTTCTCTTATAGGAGGCTACTTAGCTCAAAGGTTAGAGTATCGTATTTGTAATGCGATGGTCATCGGTTCGACTCCGATAGCAAGCTTTTCTCTATTTACTTTATTTTTTTTACATGAATGATATTAATCAGTAATAATAACTAATCAGTAATAATAACTAATGGAAGTGTTATTTAGAATAAATAAATATTAATGAAAAAAAGAATCAATAATGTAATATTAATGAATAAAATAATCACTATTGGAATTATTATTTAGAATAAATATTAATAAAGAGATAAAAAACAACTAATGAATAATGCCAGTTTGTTTGAATTTAGTATACACACTAATCTTCACTTCCTTATGAATTCCTAATGTTGTCAAATAAAATGTATTATTAATCAATTCAAAGGATCCATTTGAACGAATGGAATTCTTTCATTTTGAAATCCTAATTTGAAGTGGCTCTTTCATTCATTCGTTGGAAAGAGGGAATTTCTTCAAATTTTAGCAATTGAGACATCCGGAAACAATATAAGCAAGAGATTCTTTCTAATTATAACACATCTAAAAGAAAATTTGTTGATATGTTAGGAGATATTCCTCTCAACAATTATCTAACAGAAGAAGATATTATCAAGACAGAGAACCCTTTCATAAAAAAAAATTCAATAATGATGTTATTTTCTTATTCCTAAATGGGGTTTTCAATTATTTTTAGGTTTGTGCTCTACTATGAGTAAAGATTCGCCCGATTTTTATTTGCACATATGGGGCAAATGCCTTGAATACCATACCTTTTTGCTATAATTTTTTTTTCAATTCCTTACATGTCTTCGGCCAACGATTGATTATGAATCAGTTTGAAATTACTCTTGTTTATAACATTATAACGAAATGCCTAGAAAAAACTCGTGGTTGGGAATGTTATAATAGCAAAAGCTGTTGGAAGTTTTGTTTTATACATTGGAAGAATCCGTTTTGTTATTATAGAAAGGGTGAAAAGAATAACTGAAAGAAGGAACTCAATTAGTTATTCATCAAAGTTTCCTTTATTTAATGAATAGAAATAAACGAAGATATATAGCTTGGAGGCATAGAACAAAATTTCATTTATCCACCTCAAGAGTGGAAACCCCAAGATTTTATAGGTTCACTAATCAAGGTTTAACATAAGAGCTTTACAAGTTTACAAAAATTGAAGATACATATCAAGAAATTGAATTTCAATTATTTATGGAAATATATCAATTAGTATAACCGTTGGTAAAAGAAAGGGATGTTGTATATGAATCGCTTACCTATTCTTGTGAGTTATATGTATCCGTGGGATTAATTTGGAAAACCAGTAGGCATATGCAAGAATTCTTGGTTGGTAACATTAATATTTTTTTTACAAAGTTTTGTTATAGCATCTATAACCACTTCCGGTTTAGGTGGACAGCCTGACGAATAGACATCTAGAGGAATTAGCTTATCAACTCCTTGAACGGTACTATAAGAATCGGGACTGAACATCTCTCTATAATTGTACATGCTCCCATAGCAATAACATATTTGGGTTCGGGCATTTGTTCATATAATCGCACTAAAGAAGGAGCCATTTTCATGGTTACTGTGTTGGTTGTTAAAATCAGATCCACCTATTTAGGACTCGATCTTGGTTCGAGTCCATAACGATCAAAGTCAAATATATTGTTTTTTCATTATTATTATTATTATTAAAAAGAAGAAACTTTGGGATTGTTAAATCACCGATGAAATGTAAATAAAACAACAGAGCCACCATAATACTTTTTTTTAACTCTACCTAAGGGAAGTGTGGTTATTGGATCATTTACTAATCTAGGCCTACTTGATCCTCTTTTTTCAGTAGATGTCGAGATTTATATTCAAAATAATCATAAATCTAACACTTATAGTCATACAAATAAGGGTTAACTTTCCACTATTTCAATTAGCTTTCGACTATTTTAGATTAATTAGGATTAACATAAACCAAATAGATGCAAAATAAATAGAATAAGTATAATAAGAATAAATAGAATTGGCAGACTCATGTGACAAGCCAAGGCTCGGAAAAGATCACTTAGGAAATCCCACATCTAAAAGCCCATTTACTTCAGAATTTAGACAAAAATGGAGTTGTGATGCTGGGATCTTGAGTAGAGATGAATGATATTTTAGTTGGTAAATTAATGCCTCAAATGACGTAAGACTGTGGTTGACAGTATACTTTGGATCGGAATCAAGGGGAGTACTGCCTAATCTTTTCGACCAACTTTTTGCCCCAATTCATATTCTTTTTATAATTAAAAATTTGAAATCAAAGGAAAATTAACATTCTTTTTTATATTATATATATTTCAATTCAATATTTTTTATATATTAAAATTCAATAGTATGCAGAAATTTTCTTTTGAATAAATTAAAGAACCTATATTAGTAATTCGTTGCATATCTTAGGCTTCCTATTCATCCACTCATTCTATTTTTTCTCAATCGTCCATTAAACTTAAAGTAATATTATTCCTAGAATACATTACTCTACTCCAATTACTCGAATCTAATATAATTTAGAAATTGTATTCAATAATTGAATTCAGTTCAATTTGAATGGTTAAATTCAAAAGTCTTTGTAGAAAGATCTATTAAAAACTGGTACAGTTTGATTTCTCAACTCATTTAGTAGTCCTTCTAAAGCCTAGTTTTGCCCCATACTACGAGTGAAAAGGGAAATGAAAATAAATAAAAGATTCAATTTATCAAAAGAAAGAAAAAACTGGGTCATTAAAAATGTTCTTTATAAAAGAAATAATAAACAAACTTTCACAATAAAAAAGAAATCCAATCCTATTATTTCGATTTAGAGACATATATGAATTGAATAAAACTAAAACTAAAAAAGAACAAGATTCGATAATCAAGAATCAGAAAATTCATAAAATTTATGGCCAAATTCCATCTATGGAGTGGAAAAATTATTCACTGACTAGAATTGGAAATCCTATATTTTACATATTCATTCAATTGAGTCCTTGGGTTTTCGAAATAGTATATAAAGAAGTGCTTCAAATAATTTCCATTTGAGTCAAACCTGTTCTAAAAATAAAAAAGTTGAGGCATTTCGAATTGTTTATGTACTCTACATATAGCGGAATATATAGAGTTGAACATAATAAATTAAGAAAATGAAAGATTTATTTGAAATTGTTCGTTTGGTAATTTCCCGAAAAGCTAATCATAGGTTCTTATCTCCATCGGAACAATAGGACCATTATACTCATTATTAAACTTGTTGAAGAGATGAAATATAAACAAGGTAGATTTTTTTTAATCAGAGGTTAATTCGATCATTAAAAGAAGAATTAGGCCAAAAATTAGGATACATTTTGGGCCAATTTGCTATTCTATCCAAGACTCTCTCAGTCATAAGTCTAAGTTAAGTGGAATTCTTGAATTCCTTTTCAGTTGTATCTGTTACAAATTCAAAATTGAGTATAAATTTATCTTTATTCCACCGTTCATACCTATTTTATACATTCCATATTCACATATGGAGTTAGATACAATTTTACGTGATTATGTAACCTGTAAACATAATATAAAAAATTCCATCATTGTTAGATCAATCTATATAATTAGATGAATAACGATCCAATGTACCTTGTAGCTCGTATATTGACCATACTTCATGACACCAGTTAGCATGGGGAGCATATCGTAAATAGTTATGAAAAATTTTATATTAGGTTCTTTCTTTTAGTTGAGATGTTTGGCAATGACACACAATGCTCACCGCATCAGAATTTTGGCACTCATGATTGGGGGAGTCACACCTTGACTCCTAAGATTATCAATTTATGATAAAAGTAATCTAATATTAATCAATAACACAATCAAACAATATTTTGAAGAGTGTAGGAGTAAAAGAAAGGAAAACTAATTTATGATAAAAGTAACTTAATTGTAACATCTACATAACCCCCTGGGAGGATATGCAAGTGTCACACAAAATAAAACTGAAACAATCCAAATCATACCAAACGACCTTACATGCATTTCAGCAACCCAAGCAAACATACATTACATTCATTAAATGTTGTTCTAAACAAACCATAATGTACTTAATATATAATGAAGTTATCAAAATACATGCCTTAAACATAATCCATCCTGTACTAAGATTATTACAAACCATTAAACAAAATACAACTGTTTCATATTGTTAGATACAACTTAAAAACTCAAATATACATCTTTCAAAAACAAAACAAATTTCAAAACAGAACACATTCTTTATTGGCCACTATAGTAGTCCTTGTCCCAGTCTTTAACCTTCTTATCAGAACCTACACGGAGGCAAAACCATCGTGCTAAGTATATAGCTTAGTGGGGAATAACTAAACATAATGCATAATGGAGATTGTTTCTAATAGTCATCTAACATTCATTTATGCAGAGTAATCCAAACATTATATCTCAGAATAGAATATGATTTATCAATTAATACATAACATTCTTGCATTAGAACAAAACTCATAAATATCATAACAGAATGTATAAATATCAGAATTGAATATCAGAATAGGATATAATCCTTTCATATCAAAGTATGACTTATGTCAGAACAAAACTTATTTTGTAACAAATTAGAGCTTATCATTTGTATCATAACAGAATTTGCTTGTATCAAAACTGAACATGTATCAGAAGATAAAACAAGTTAGACTGCTAATCTTTTTTAACAGAAATGGGTAACGGGACCAGAACAAAAGATACCATGATTTGTATTTGAAACAAAAGAGACTAATGTCTCGAAATCAGGGGACATCGTAGTGTCAATAATTAGGGGACACCTTAGTGTCAAGTTACAAAAGCAGCTGCAAACCCTTCTAAACATGCCTTTTTACTCACGACTAGGACTTAACAGTTTTAAAACAAACTATTTCATATTTTAGAAATTTCATGTAAATGATGTAGTGCATAGTATATGACCTTATTCATTTGATCAAACTTAGCATGCCTTATAAATACAAACATATGCATTAAAGCATCAATAAATGTATTGAATCATCGCACATTATGCATATTCACACAATTAGAAAGCACTTCCAATACAATCCTAATTATCAAACGCCTCAGATAATTGATGGTCCAGAATTATCACAATACCAGAATCACATACCAATGAAATAATGCATAAGTATGAATTCATTTCCTTATGTCCAACTTGAACACATTCATTCTCACTTAAACAAACTCAAGATACCTTATAAACATAAGTATTTGCATCAATATATCAATATAACATAAGTCATTACATATTACATATAATCACTCAAGTTCTCAATTTCACAAACATTCATAACTAACACATTACTCTTGTTCTTTAAATCACATTAGCATTCATAAATAAACTTCATTCCTTTAACAACTTATAAGTTCCAAAATTAGATACTTTGTTATCTAACAACACCTTCCCTTAAGTTATTACTTCAATTAAAAATCCAAATCTTATTTAACCTTAAACTAACTTATTCCACAACAAACTAGGTTCATTTTCAAGCTCATTTAAGTCCATTTAAACCATCATTACGTGCCTTAACCTTATATAGAGAAATAATTGTCTAAAACCAACATTTTCACTTCCTAAGTACTTCCCACGACCGTGGGAATGAAACTTATAAATCCCACGATCGTGGGATGAGTGAACCAAAGGTTCACTCACACATAGCTTCCAAAATGCTTCCAAATTCACTCATCCACAGCTTCCAAAATCCTTTGGGAATGAACCTCATAAATCCCACGATCGTGGGATGAGTGAACCAAAGGTTCACTCACACATAGCTTCCAAAATGCTTCCAAAACTTGATTTCTTTACTTTCATTCGACACATCTACACCAAAGTCCATCAATTTCACTTCAATTCTACCTTATTCATGCTTCAATACCTCATCAAAATCATCTCCAAACCAATTCAAAAATCATTGATAGGTAACTTACAAATTAATACCTTCCACACATCAAAACCAAACCAGAAATTGTCATACAAAGATCATTTTTCCAACATTCATTTTTCATCATCTTAACTCACAATTCAAGCCGATTAAATTACCATAAAACTTGTAATAATACAAGCTATCAAGTTTACTAATTCCTTACCTAATTACCTTCAAGTTCCTTCTTTAAAGAACTAATCAACCAGCCCTTATACAACCAAAGCACTTCCGAAATGTAGAAAAATGTAAGATGATCTTAACACTAAGATGATAACAACATAGAAGGTAGTATAAAGTAGCTTTCTTGATGCAGTAACTTACAAGAAATCCAGGAGAAAATGATCCCAAAACTCCAGAAGTTGAGAGAAAATGAGAGAGTTTTGGTGGTGAGATTCTAAGACAATGAGGAATGAACAAGACAGTAATGACTCCAGCAGAACCTTGCCTCTTCCATTGCTAGGTGTCATGAAATTGTAACAACATGTGTCACTATGCATGTTCTTCATTTGTCCCACATTGGAGTTGCCACATGTCAATAATATAATAAGCCATTTGTCACTCATTTATTACTGCCACTTGTCAATTTACTAACTATGCCATTTGTCAATGCATCAACTATGTCAAATGTCACTAACTCATAGGCTTAGTCATTCCAATTTTCATTTACCAACCTATCTTGCCATTTGACAATTTTTCCTAGTCTAAATGTACATTTTAATACCGCAATTCTCTAACGGTGCCAATTAATTTCAATTCACTAAATAGGATCCATTAAACCCAAAATTCAAGTCATATGAAATTCTCCATCATATTACAATTTTTACACCTATCATACATGTACTTTCATGAATATGTAACATTCCAACTAGGATACAATTTGGGGCCTTACATTAATATTAATCAATAAAATAATCAAACAATAATTTGAAGAGTATAGCAGTTAAAGAAAGGAAAACTAATTTATAGTAGTTTTAAAAACCAATCTTGCCTACATCCACTCCTCAAGACATTTCTTAAAATTTTCAATAAGTCTCTTTTTCCAACAAGGTAAAGAGTAACCTTCTTGTAATAATTTATTATTTCATGAGTAAAAGTGCCTCTTTTTACAATCATTCTCTAAGAAGAAGAGTAACCATAGTCACAAAAGAATTTACAAATTCAGAAGACCTTATTTGGGTTTGGGGGTTAAACTAGCTGTTAAAAATAAGAAATCGTCATTATCAATTACTAGTTATTGTGTATTGATTGATCAATATGCGGTTGACCAATGTAGTAACTGTCAAAACATTAATATTACTATTAAGAATGATTGTATTGGTTAATCAATTTGCGGTTGACAGATGTACTAAATGTTGGAACATTGGCTTATTATAACATATTGGTTGACCCATACACAATCAATATTGCTACAAACTCTTGGTACATAAGTTTTGACAACTTTAACTTCTATTTTTCTACTATTAACCTATATAAGTCGACCAATACACCTAAAATCATTATTCCAACATCTTTAAATGGGTAAACTTATATTTCTAATGAAAAATTGAGTTAAAGCACTTCTTTAAATGTACCCAAATGTATGTTTTAAGGATCTTCCTTTTCTTTAAAATCAAAACCTTAATTCCTTTTAGTGACTAAAAAGACTCATGCAATGAGCTAAATTAATGATGTGTTTATGTATAAAAAGTCTTTAAAATATCAAAGTGATTAATTAAAGTGATTAAGTAAGAAGTATAATAAACATTACATATTCATTTATAACTTTGTTATGCTTGTTCTTTCATGGTATTGATTTTGTTCTTCGATTGAATAAGTTGAACTTTAACTTTTCTCTAGTGACTTCAAATCGTTTTATTTTGACGAGTTCATATTTGCCACAAAAATTGTGGTTGTTCTTCCATACTTCAGAACATATTAATTTTAGGCAAAGAAAAGTCACGACTGTGACTTAGCTTGCATGGCCGTGCAAGTGTAAGAATATGTTATCTGTCTAATTTAAAAAAATCAAGAGGTTACCAAGTAAAAATCCACATCGCTAGAATAAGTTTAGTTAGGTTGTTATATCCTCCAAAATGTAGGGAATAATTTTCTCATTCACCACTTTGAGAACACCTATAAATTTATAATATCAACTTTTTGTAAATCATTACCAATGCTTCATCGTCATTTATGCTCCATCGTCATCCCCAATTCTATGATAAATTTACAAAAGGCAATCATCCGAAAATGTCGCATTATTTGATGTGGTTAAGATTAGGGGATCTGGGTTTTACATGGTGTAGGAAGGTGGAGAAGAGAAGAGAGACAAGACGGTGAGAGGGCTACTTCTATAATGTTGAAAAGAAGATGACAGAGGATGTCAGCTACCAATGCTCTATCGTCATTCATGCTCCATCGTCATCCCTAATTCTGTGATAAATTTACAGAAGGTAATCGTTCGAAAATGTCTAATAATTTGATGCAGCTAAGATTAGGGAATATGGGTTTTGCAAGGTGTAGGAAGGTGGTAAAGAGAAGAGAGACGAGATGGTGAGAGGGCTACTTCTGTAGTGTTGAAAAGAAGATGACAGAGGACGTCGCCTGGGTCGGCTTGACTTATAAGCTATGAATTTTGGGAAGAGTAATAGAGTGTTTAAAATTTAAATGACGACGTATTTCAATTAGACAGAATTAGATAGGGTTATATTAGACAGAGGATTTGGACTTGAGTTGCATTAGCATAAACTTTAAAGATCATGGCATATTGAAGCACAAAACCTTGTTAGTATAATGATTAACAAAAGTTATTCAGCAGTTTCATCCTAATTATTACTTTTCAGATGTGGAATTTTTAAGCAACAAACAATTATTTTAAATAGGTAAAAACAATACGCTTCTATCAATCAAAATAAAATTTTGGATAAAATCTATGAAGCCCCTTTTAGTTTGACATATTATCAATGTATAATTTTTAAAAATTATCAATAATTCCCTTATAGTTTTAATTTTATAACATATGTCTTATATCGTCAAATTCTGTTACAAACCCCAATTCCGAACATCAAAATGACATCATGTAAAACCATGTATTAAAAATGACATCATTTTAGGTCTGCAGTTATAATTTTAACAATAAGTTGATGACATGAGGATGAGTGTTATAAAACCAAAATTATAAGGACATTATTGATAATATGTCAAACCTAAGAGGGTCCAACAAATTTAACCCTAAAATTTTTATAGCTTTCAAGAATGTATAAATAAAAAGATTAGAGACTTACCTCCTTCAAATAATGAAAATTGATTGAAAGTCACAATTTCACAATAGATTGCTATAATACGATAATAAACTATAATAGAAATGTCTAAAATTCGTGGAATGAAATTGATTAACTAATAAAATTCATGGAATGCAATTGATTAACTAATTTCCAAATTGAAAATTGAGAAGAATACCATAAGAATACATTAATTAGCTTAAAATATAGCTTGTGATAGGCTATAAGGCCAATACTTAGGTTCAAATAAGATTGGTGAATGGTCCCAAAAGTTATAATAAATTTGGTAATATAATGTCCATCTTATGAATGACCCAAATGACACATGCAAATGATTAAGAAATTAATTGTCATAATATTATAATAGTTAATATTAATTAATTTAACACTCTCCTACTTGGACAATATAATCATACCATAATGCCTTTGCAACAATATATACAACCAAACTAATCATTTACAACCAACACATTAATAGGATGTATGGGTTGTACGTAATTAGGCACTACTAATTCAAAAGCATGAGAATAATATAAATATGAATTCAACATAATGAATATCATCATTTTGTCACTCATTATAAATGTAAAGTTAAAAAATGTTGTAAATGTTAAGTCAAGAAGACTTCACGTCTATTAATTTTGGTGACAATCAAATAATAATAATAATAATAGAAATAAATGAACTATTTTGATAAGTGTGTTAAGCGTGGAGCAAAACACATAATAAGTGAAAAAATACAGAAGAAGCACAAAACACAAAAGAAGCGGAAAAAACATAAAAGAAGCGCAAAACACAGAAGAAGCGGAAAAACACAGAAGAAGCGCAAAACACAGAAGAAGTGGAAAAACAAAGAAGCGCAAAACACAGAAGAAGAGAAAAAACACAGAAGAAGCGCAAAATACAGAAGAAGTGGAAAACACAGAAGAAGTGGAAAACACAAAAGATACAGAGATGAAGATACTCTAGTACGTCGGACGGTTAGTCAGTTGGAGTTAGTTATAGAACTCAACTGAATAACGGTTTCTAAAAGAGACAAGAAGCAGTTGAAGACACAGGCTATTCAAAGAAAATTTCTGTATTCAAAGTGTGATACACGAGAGCAAACTCTACTGTAACAAAAAGCTCACAATATCTTTCTAGTGAGAGAAAGGAAAGGCTAATATCCTGAAGAGGCTAAGATAACAAAAAGAATACTTGGTGTAAGAGACCTGAAGAGGCTCTGAGAGGGAAGAAAAGAATACTTGTAAAATTGAAGAAGTATAGTGAAATCTCTGACGAACTCTGAGGACTAGACGTAGCCCAATGTTTGGGGTAAACCAGTATAAAATCGCAGTGTCCATCTTCTAACCTTTTACTTTAATTTCTCTTGTTCTTAAACAAGTATATAGAAGTTATTTTCTATTTAACCATGTAGCTATTTGTGTATAACATTGTTGGTATTCATGTAATAAGTTTGGAACAAGTTCTTTTCAAGAAATATCAAATGTTTTTGTATTCACGAAAAGAATACACAATTCAACCCCCCTTCTTGTGCATTTTGTATATTGTACGTGAATTCTCTATTAACAAGTGATTTACTTCAGTTGATATCAGAGCTCGATTTCTAAGAACCACTGTTACAAAGTGAGGACAAAGATCTATGTCTGAATCACATGTTTTTATAGCTGAAGGTGCCTCCGTCACAAGACCTCCTGCATTCAACGATGAGGATTATCACTATTAAAAGGAAAGGATGCAGCTCTTCATAGAATCCACATACATTGATCTTTGGGATATCATCGAGAATGGACCATACATACCAATGGATGATGAAGCAAATACCATTCCTCGTACTAGATGGTCAGCCAATCATAAACCTATATTTCAATTAAACTCAAAGGCCAAGTTCTTTCTGAGTTGTACTTTAAGCAGAAGTGAATATGATAAAGTTCATGGATATGAAATTGCAAAGGAGATGTGGGACACTTTATCCATCGCACATGAAGGCATAAACCAGGTGAAAGAGTCCAAGATCAGTATTCTTGTACATTAGTATGAGCTGTTTAAAATGAAAGAAGATGAGTCTATTGATCAGATGTTTAGACAATTTCAAACTATTTTTAATGGACTTAAAGCTCTTGGGAGAATCTACGATAATGAAGACAATGTCAGGAAGATTCTCAAAAATCTGCCTAAAAGATGGAAACCCAAAGTCACTGCAGTACAAGAAGCCAAGTACTTGAGTAAATTAAAGCTTGATGAATTACTTGGTTCTTTGAAGATACACGAAGTAGAGCTTGATGCAGAAGATAAACCTAGAAGAGACAAATCTATAGCATTAAAGGCTGGTTAGAAAAATCACATGACTCATAAAAATAGAAATTCATCATCAAAAGCATTAAAGATTGAAGAAATAAAAAATGATTATACCAGTGAATCTGAACAAGATTCAAATGAAGATGATGATGAATTATCCTTCATTTCAAGGAAGATCAGATGAATGTGGAAAAAGAAAGCAAAAGCAAATAAAGAGTTTTCTTTTAAGAAAAATAGCAAAGACGAAGTCAAGAACGAGAAAATCTCTATCATTTGCTACGAGTGCAACAAAACAGGAAACTACAAGTCTAAATGTCCGTTGCTTAGAAGAAAACCGATGAAAAATAAAGAAAATAAGAAGAGCGTGATGGCAACTTAGAAGATTTGGATTCGTCTGAATCTGAATCTGTTTTAGAAGCATCAGTACAAGCAAATATATGCTTGGTAGCCGAAAAAGAAGGTGACGAGGAGGTAACTTCTAACTTTAATGAACTTCAAGATGCATATTTAGAATTGTTAGAAGATTCACTTATTATACTAAAGCAGTACAGATCCTTAAAGAGAAAGTTTGTCGAAAACTTGAAGAACACGTAAGTGTTAGAAAAATAAAACGTCTGCCTTAAAAAACAAGTAGACAATATGAATAAAAAAGTAACTATAGATAGATCTGAGAAAATTAGTCAGTTGAAACAAAGGATTAATACTCTTTCATCAGATTTATCAACCTTTACTGAAAGTACGAAAAAAATGAATGACATGATTGGAAGATATAGACACCTTAAAGATAAGAGTGGTTTAGGGTTTACTAATAGCAATACTTGTTACAAAAACAATTTTGTTCTTTATAGAAAGAAATATCACCAGTATCCTTATTATCATTATATGAATAATTATAAGACTAACCCCAAAGGACCCAAGAAAATCTAGGTACCTAAGAAGAACATAATATCTACTGTAGATCTCCTTCCTTGGAAAAACCAACAAGCACTAATGATATTTGGACAGTGGATGCTCGCGACATATGACGGGAAGAAGGTCTATGTTCCTAGATCTTCAAAATAAGAA
>JANIPN010000218.1:59859037-59882171 GCA_027478595.1 Erythroxylum anguifugum
GAGTGAAAAAGAGCCTCGAGCTCGAAAAGGGAGTAGTGCATACCCAGAGGGCTCTCCTACCCCTAAGATGCGTTTAATGCTTGATGAGCCCTATATGGGACAGTTATTAATGAGCCCTATATGGGACAGTTTAGCCACTCGGTCATAACAAAGTAATATTGGAAAATGGGTCTCATGTACATATGCATCATATACTTCTCGAGTTCATCTGCTTCTCGCATTCGTCTGCTTTTGGCCATTCGTCTGCTTCTTGCTATCGTCTGCTATCTGTTTCGTCTTATGTGGACAGAACCTTGTTTGATTATTTCAGCCATAACTTTGTCGTCTGACCTCCAAATGACCTGATTTTTGAAGCGTTAGATTCATAACACATTTCTCTATCTCTCTATAGAGGTTATAGCTTTTTTTGTTGACTCGAAAAAGATTATTCTAATCAAGTAAGGGTATCGGTTGGAAGAGCATGAACTGGATATTCCACTGAACATAATTCAGTATTTTGATTTTATTTGGATCTATAGGATTCCAAATGAGATGATTTTTGGTTTTAGAGTAAACTAGAGGTATAGGCATACAAATTGTCAAAGAATTTGAATTATGGTTCGGTCTCTAAGATGTTGAGAAAGTTGTGTATAGTACACTGTTTTTTGAATATGAACAACCCGATAATGTTGAGGCATATCTTCCAAATTACTGAACCAAATTGGGTGATTTTTGGAGTCAATGAGAAAGGAATAGAGATTTTAAGGGTTTTAGAGAGGCACAAACCTAAGTATAAAATATACTTAGATTAGTTTTGGATATGAGACTTATTTTGTGATGAAATTGAAGGAAAGATACCCGGGATGGTCACCAACATGCATTGTACATAATTTATTTCATACATGTGCATTATTAAACACTTATAATTATGCAAATTGTGATATTTGTGTATGTTGTTTGATATAGAGGAGCAACTGGAGCGTCAACCTCCAGACATTGCCTGTCCATTCAAGTAATAGCATATTGGAGCGTACTGTGAGTCAACCTAGATGATTTCCTAGGATTGATTGTTTTGAATTGACTTGATTTGTTAAATTTCCGTATTACCAATTTTTTTGTAAGTTATTTCTGAATTTCTGACTTGAAGTCCGAGGAACTTAATAGTTGGGCATGTATTGGAAGTGCTTTGATGTGATATGAAGGACATTTAATTCTCAACAAAAGTTGAATGCTGGACTTAGGTTCGATGATTGTAAGCATCATATGTGATTGCGATATATGATATATGACATATATGTATTTGATGCAATTCATAAAATGCATAATCAGATAAAGGCGTTGGGACTTGAGTTGCCAGTATGAAGCGCTTCCACGTAGAGCCTTGCTCCGTGATTTATGATTCTACACGTAGGGCTATGTTCCGTGATTCTGTTCTGAATGAGTCCTTTAGGCCAGCATTTGTATAAGTTTGTGATAGGCACTCGGTCATAACAATAAGAACGAATGTGAGTCTCATGCATATAGCATTCATATAAAATTGAAATTCATTAATGTCTTGCAAAGCTGTATTGAATGACTATATGATATGCCATGTTATGTGAGTATCTGAATAATAAATGTATGTTTAGAATGACTAATTATGCGATATATGATGTGTGTATGTGATCCGGTGAAATCATCAACGATGGTTCACTCATTGAGTTCACAAAATTCATAAAAAATTGTAATGTGACCTTTCAGGTAAGAGACAAGAGACATAGTGCTTTAGACATGACTAAAGGGCCGTTTTGGATTTCGTCATGGCTCAAAGGTCGGTCAGCTAGGATTTTTGAACAGATTAGTTAGACTTTGAATATTTTCCTCTTTCACATAGCACTTTCGTATTAGGTTTTAATGCTGTACATGTAAGGAGTGTTGAGGGACACATTTTAGACTTTTGGTTTTTATGCAATGAAATGAGGAAAAAGTTGGTTTTAAATTATTGTAGTTTTCTTATGATGCTTTATAAGTGAATTATGATACCATGCCATGTGAAGTAAATGTAGTGATCGATCGTAGCTTGCCCTTATCGTAAGATATGTACCGGAATGACCTCCAAGCGTCCCAGTGTGTACCCTATGGTAAGGCGCTACAGTGAATCTCTTGTGTAAAAATATTAAAGTAGGACTCTTATTGTGCGAGGGATTGGTGCAAATCTTGAATCTACGGCTGTAGTTGATCTCCAGCGTGAGTGTGCGATAATACAGTTGACGTGTGTATGTGGCATTGAGTTTGTGTGTTTCGTGCACCAATTAACAGTTGAAGGATATCTGTTGTATGTTTGGTTTTATTGTTTTTGGGGATACAAGATAAAGGTAAGGTGAATATTTATGTTGAATTGAAAATCTTCTCTGGATAAGCAAAAGACCTAAAGGCATCATTCTTTCACGCAAAATTCAATGAAGCATTAAATGAGTTCTTGTTTCCTGCATCATTTTCATGCAAACCAGAGTAGCTTCAATTAGTTATAGATCACAACATTAAGGCTTCCTAGTCTCTTTGACTCCATATGGCCTTCTCTTTATAAGATCTTCTTAAAGATAACGTTGCTGGAATTTTTTAGAGGTGTGGCCAGGGGTTTTTGTTTAGGCAGCAACGATTATTAATTGATTTCTTTATGGGCTGCGTATACATTGGTTGGTGAATGTGTTATTAGTACAGCTGTGGCTTCATGTTGGTGTTTATGTGAATCAGCCCATTGTTGTTGCGACAACTTCTAGATTTATTTCAGTAAAGCTTAACCTTTCGAAAAGTTGTCTTTATTTTATCTCAAGTGTATTATTGTTTTGTTCTTAGTAGATTGATCACTTGAGTTATTTGTTTATTGTTCTTTCGTTAATAGATTGTTGAGATAAGTCTTCTGTCGAGGTTAGTCTGAAACTGTCGTACTATTAGGTGTAAAATTCTTTTACGGGAAGCAAGGCTGAGAGATAGTGTCAAGGGTTGAGTGGTGTCGACTCAGTAAAGCCTTGGGTAAATATATTATACTTCAGTGAAAGTTATTAAGCTGGGATAGGGCCCCGCAGAAGTAGGCAAGGTGTGTCGAACTGCGTTACTAAATTTCTGGTGTTGATTTATTTTTGGTGCTTTTAATTTTTTTATTTTTTTGTTTGCTAGAAACGAATTGTAAAGTTTGCGAAACAACTACCCCCTTCAGGTTTTTAATTAATCAATTCAAAATATCCAATATTTTGATAGAACAAAATTCTTTCATTTTGAAATCCTAATTTGAAGTGGCTCTTTCGTTTAATTGAGACATCTGGAAACAATATAAGAAAGACTCATATATGTATCCATCAACATTACAAGTAAATACTAAGCAAGAGATTCTTTGTAATTATAACACAACTAAAAGAATATTTTTTCTACGTAATGTTCGGAGATATTCCTCTCAACAATTATCTAACAAAAGAACATATTATCATCGAAATAAAAATTCAATCGTGATGTTATTTTCTTATTCCTGAATGGATTTTTCAATTATTTTTAGCTTTGTGCTATACTCCGAGTAAAGATTTGCCTGATTTTTATTTGCACATATAGGGCACCTGCCCTCAATACCATACCTTTTTGCTACAACTTTTTTTTTGCAATTCCTTACATGTCTCCCACCAACGATTGATTATGAATTAGTTTGAAATTACTCTTGTTTATAACATTATAGTGAAATGACTAGAAAGAAATCATGGTTGGGAAGGTTATAGTAGAGACAGGTGATATTTTGAATGGTAAATTAATGCCTTAAATGGCAAAAGAAAATTAACATTCTTTTTTTCATATTTTATACATTCAAATTCAATAATTTTTATATATTAAATTTCAATATTATGCAAAAATTTTCTTTTCAATAAATTAAAGAACCTATATTACTAATCTGTTGCGTATCTTAGTCTTCCTATTCATCAACTCATTCTATTCTTTCTCAATCGTCCGTTAAACTTAAAGTAATATTATTCTTAGAATACATAACTCTACTCGAATTACTCGAATCCAATATAATTTAGAAATTGTATTCAATAATTGAATTCAATTCAATTATTATGGTTAAATTCGAAAGTCTTTGCAGAAAGATCTATAAAAATACTGATACAATTTTATTTCTCAACTCATTTAGTAGTCCTTCTAAAGCCCACTTTTGTCCCATATTACGAGTGAAAGGAAAAATGAAAAGAAATATAAAATTTCTTTTCAATTTATCAAAAGAAAGAAAAAAAACTGTGGCATAAAAACTGTTCTTTATAAAAAGAAATAATAAACAAACTTTCACAATAAAAAGAATTCCAATTCTATTATTTCGATTTAGAGACATATATGACTTGAATAAAACTAAAACTAAAAAAGAACAAGATTCGATAATCAGGAATCGGACAATTTATAAAATTTTTGGCCAAATTGCATCTATGGAGTGGATAAATTATTCACTAACTAGGATTGAAAATCTTGTATTTTACATATCCATACAATTGAGTGCTTGGGTTTTCAAAATAGTGTGTAAAGAAGTGCTTCGAATTATTGCTATTTGACTAGGAACTATTCTAAACATAAAAAAGGTGAGGCATTTTGAATTATTTATGTACTCTATAGATAGGGGAATACATACAATTAAACATAGTAAAATAAAAAAATGAAAGATTTATTTGAAATTGTTCGTTTGGAAATTTCCCAAAAAGTTAATCATAGGTTCTCTCCATCAGAACAATAGGGCCATTATACTCATTACTAAATTTGTTGAAGAGATGAAATATAACCAAGGTATACTTTTTTGATCAAAGGTTGAGTCAATCATCAGAAGAAGAATTAGGAAAAAAAATTATGATACATTCAGGGAACATTTGCTATTCTATGCAAGACTCTCTCAGTCATAAGTTTAAGTTAAGTGAAATTTTTGAATTGCTTTTCAGTTGTATTTGTTGCAAATTCAAATTTGAGAATAAATTTATTTTTACTCTATCGTTCATACCTAATTTATACATTCCATATCCATATATGAAGTTAGATACAATTTTATGTGATTCTATAACCTGTAAACAGAATATAAAAACATTCATCATTGTTGGATCAATCCATCTAATTAGATGAAGAACGATCCAATATACCTTACAGCTTGTATAGTTTGTTGACTATACTTCATGAGACCAGTTAGCATGGGGAACATATCATAAATAGTTACGAAAAATTTTATATTTGGTTATTACTCTTGGTTGAGACGTACACGTAAACACGCAATGCCTGCCACAACAAAACTCTGGGGAGACTCACACCTTGACTCTTAAGATTATCAATTTATGATAAAAATAACTTAATATTAATCAATAACCCAGTCACACCCGCGACTGGGGGAGTCACACCTTGACTCTTAAGATTATCAATTTGTGATAAAAGTAACTTAATATTAATCAATAACATAATCAAACAATATTTTAAAGAGTTAAGGAGTAAAAGAAAGGAAAACTAATTTATGATAAAAATAACTTAAAGAAAGGAAAAGTAATTTATAGTAGTTTCAAAAACCAATCTTGCCTAAATCCACTCTTCAAGACATTTCTTAAAAATTTCAATAAGTCTTTTTTTTCAACAAGGTGAAGAGGAAACTTGTTGTAATAATTTATTTTTTCATGAGTAAAAGTACCTCTTTTTACAATCTTTTTCTAAGAAGAAGAGTAATCATACTCACAGAAGAATTTACAAATTCAGAATACCTTATTAGGTTTGGATCAAACTAGTTGTTAAAAATAAGAAATCGTCATTATCAATTATTAGTTACTGTGTATTGATTGATCAATATGCGGTTGACCAATGTAGTAACTGTTGGAACATTAATGTTACTCTCGAGAAAGATTGTATTGGTTGATTAATGTTCGCTTGACAGGTTTATTAACTATTGGACATTGATTGATTGTAACACATTGGTTGACCAATGCACAATCAATATTGCTACAAATTCTCGGTACATAAATTTTGTTTAACTCATAGTTTCTACCATTAACGTATATGAGTCTACCAATACACCTAAAATCATTATTCTAACATCTTTAAATGGGTAAACTTGATCTTTCTAATGCAAAATTGAGTTAAAGCACTTCTTTAACTGTACCCAAATATATGTTTTAAGGATCTTCCTTTTTTTCAAAATTGAAACCTTAATTCCAGTTAGTGACTAAAAAGACTCATGCAATGAGCTAAAATATAGTGTTTATTTATAAATAGCCTTTAAAATATCAAACTGATTAAGTAGTAAGTGTACATTACATATTCATTTATAACTTTGTTACACTTGTTCTTTCTTGGTCTTGATTTTGTTCTTCAATTGAATAAGTTGAACTTCAATATCTAGATAAGTACATATTAATTTTTGGCGAAGAAAACTCACAACTGTGAGTTAGCTATCACGGACGTAAGTTAGCTAGCACGGCCATGCAGTACTTACACAACCATGCCTTCTGTAAATTTATCCGTATAAAAATGTCTTATAAATTTAGTTAAGTTGTTATATCCTCGCTAATTTAGGAAATAATTTTCAAGAACACCTATAAATTTGTAATATCAACTTTTTGTAAATCAATGTCAATGCTTCATCGTCATTCTTGCTCCATCTTCGTCCTTAACTCTGTGATAAATTTACAGAAAGAAATCGTCCTAAAATGTCACATAATTTGATATGGTTGGGATTAGGAGGTTTGGGTTAGGTATTACAAGGTATAGGAAGGTGGCAAAGAGACTCGTAGTGAGACGAGAGGGTAACTTCTATAGTGTTACAAAGAAAATGACAGAAGACACCGGCATTTATAGTACTTCATCGTCATTCATGCTCTATCGTCCTCTATAATTTTGTGAGAAATTTACAGAAGACAATCGTCCAAAAATGTCGCATAATTTGATGTGAATGAGAATCTAAGTTGGGTCTTACAAGGGGTAGGAAGGTTGTGAAAAGAAGATAGGGCAACTTTTGTAATTTTACAAAGAAAATGGCAGAAAACGTTGGGGATCGACTTGGCTCATAAATCACAAATTTTAAGAAGAGTAACATAGTATTTAAATTTTAAAAAGAACGATGACGTTTTTCAACTAGACAGAATAAGACAAGAGTTATATTATTCCGAACATCTAGACTCCTAACGACCACCAAATCAAAACTGTCAGTCGGCCCCACCGCACATGGCGATTGTGCCACCGAAACCGCCGTTTACGCTCCTTCAACGAATCAAAGCCATAGACGGCGAACTCTCTGGCCGCCTCCACACTCTGTTCCACCCGTACCTTCCGACTCTCTTCCTCCTACTCCTGGAATTCTCCGCCGACTTCCGATTCTTCTTTCCAGTGTCGTTAGCTCTGTTGCTCTCTCCTCTCTCCGTCACTCTTCTGCCTTTCCTCTCTCCTTTCATCCTTGGCCTACTGCTCGACCTCGCCATCGTCGGCCTCATCAAGATACTCTTCCGTCGGCCTCGTCCACCGTACAATCCCTCTATGTCCCCCGCCGTTTCGGCTGATAATTTCTCGTTCCCCTCCGGCCACGCCTCCCGCGTTTTCTTCGTTGCTTCTATGGTTTCGGTTTCTTCTCAAGTGATTGGAGGTGCGTTGAGGGGGAATGGGATCGGATTTGTCCGGCAATGGCTTGGTGGAGATGTGGAAAAGGTCGTCGGAGTTTTGGTGGTGGCGGTTTGCGTTTGGGCGGCGGTCACTGCGGCTTCCAGGGTTTTGCTAGGGAGGCATTACGTTCTTGATGTTGTGGCTGGGTCGTGTTTGGGTGTCGCTGAAGGCCTCTTCGCCTTTTGGTTTCTGCGTTTTGAGAAAATTTTCAGGTGAAAAGAACAATTTTGTTGTTTTCAGATTTTGACATTTCCATTAATTAATTGAAAACTTCTAAAATTGAAGTCGAATTTTTCAAGGGAAACGAAGAAGGTGATTAATAAAATGTTTTGAAGGATGAATAGAAGTGTTGTTGGGTAATTAAAGTTTGTGACGTGCCGGTTGAAATAGGTACAGAATGGAAATAGTTACTGGTGATACAGGCCTCAAGTGCAAGTGATTATTAGATTTATGTATAAAGTGTAAAAGTGCGAAAGCCTAAGCAAGTACCGTTAAGATGTCTACGTACAAAACTGTGGTTCGAGTGGGAGAATTATCTTTTAAAGATTCAACTGGTTTATGCAAGAATAATCCAACATGGATTACAGGTTCCCTAACCAATTGTTTTTTTTGCTTTTTGATCCTGATGTGGTATTGTTTGTGAATGGTAGGATTTGTGGCATTCAGTGATCTTGTTTGTCAGTTTTGGATTTAAGAAACTTAAGTAGGTCTTACGGGAAGAGGATATCTTAAGTATGTAGGTTTGTTGTAGCAATGATAACACCCAAGTAGTACTCGTCATGGTTTAAGGAACCCTCCATCAAGTTTGAGGAGCACAAATTTCAGTTTCGTACCTTTTACTATCTTCAAAACCAGACTAAAATGGTAACATGTATTCACTTTCTCAAACCTGTTTGGAATCACATTTCTAGCTCTTCTGTGAATGCACACAATTGGACTTTGTTGGATTGCCCGTCAATTGATAGGTGTTCTGTTAAGGTGACCTCTTAACTGCTCCTCTTCAGCATACTTGTCTTGTGAGAAAAACTCTGCTTTTCTCTAATTGTCGTTTTTAAGCTCATAGAATCTGAAAGATTTCTTATGCTTAGTCACAATGGCTTCTCTATTAAGCTTGTGTTTTCATGTCTAATAGTTGGATGATAATGAAGCACTTCCAGCTAGTGATGATTGGTTAATCTGTTTCATGGTTGGAGTGGTTAATTTGGGAAATTCAAACCCTTGCTAAGGTGGTCTTTAGATGAATTTAGCAAGTGATTATGAATTATCTTGTCTTTGGGGGAAATGTTTGCTCACGCAGTTTGTTTAATTTTGTTCAAGCTGTTATGAATCTGCAAAAATAGGTTGATCTGCAATATTTTTACTGAATAGACTAATTCTCATCTGTGCAGCATGATACTGTATCAGATAATCGTTCGAGGTGCAACCTAAGTTTTTTTCAGCATGGGAAGACATAGAAGATGCTTCCCCCATTACTTGGAAATGGTAGTGGACCCTTGTAGAATTTTTATACACTGCAGAGCAAACATGGAAGATAGCACTCTCAACTATCTGATGCTCTGGTAAAACTTTTGGAGGACTAGTCATCCATTTGACTGTGCACAGGTAATACCAAAACGAAATTCCTACCCAACGAATTCAGCAAATTGATGCGAAGCATTTTGTTTCTTCGAAGTTGCACGCTAACATTGGTGATTGACATCCACATTCATTTCTCAATCTCAGTAAAATGTTATACTTTGCTTTCGAACGATAATAATCTGATACTATATCCTATTGAAGACGCTTCTTTGGAATTTTATCTGTAACTTGTTCTGTTCAAATCCTGAAATTTTGATTTAACCAACCGTATGGTATCGGTAATAGGAATATGATGCTATCGTAGGGTGTTCATAATTCATTTACTTCTACCATTATATAGCTTGCGAGGACTATATTCTGGGCCTATGCATCAGGGATAAAGGCACTACCTCTTTGTGCATACGGCACCAGAATTGAAGTGAGCTCACATGTTTTAAAAAAAACACAAATTTATCGAAAATCTTGTAAGACCTGAGCTTCTCGTTCGTATGTGTCACTTTTTATCTGCGGTGCTTTTCAATATGGAACGGCTCTTGTTCTCTTTCAGCAATTAATCATTTGTAATTATAAAAAAAAAAAAAGCATTGAAGGCCCAAAAGCATCCAAAGACCGTTGGAAGCTCTTTTTTGGACACATCAATGCAGCTGAGACATCCTTTGGAAGAATCATTTTCTGCTCCTGCTTTCTTGGAATTGCAATAGATGGTTGGATTTATCTTAAAATGTTGCAGTCGTTGAAAGAAGCAGTTGGGCTTGCCAAATGACCCAATTCGAAAAAAGTAGGAGTAGAGCTGGTATAACTACAACGCATATTTGGTACTCTTCGCGCACGCAAACAAGTATCAGGAACACTTGGTATATGTCGGTCGGAGTTTTCTAAGCATTTAATGCTGGTAAATGCTTTCAAGCGTACACTTATGATCCTCTGTACTCTCGACCCTCTCAACTTGTTAGAGGGGACAGGGGATCATGTCCCCATGTTTTGTGTTTAAGTGTACACTTGAAAGCATTTATAAGCATTATTCTATATAAGTAAATGGTTGAGATGAATTGGGATATGATTAAGAAAAGATAGAAGGGATAGACCATATAAATAAATGGTTGAGATAAAATGGGACAAGATTGAGAGAGGATAGAGGGGCACAGACGATTATGTCCCCGTGTTTGGTGTTTAAGTGTACACTTGAAAGCATTTACAAGCATTATTCTACATAAATGGATAGTTGAGATGAAGTGGGGCAGAGTTGAGACAGGGTAGAGGGGACAGAGGATTTGAGGGGCCAAACACGGTGTCAAATTCTTTGTGTTATTTAACTTTTTTTCAGCCTTGTTTTCAATCTAAAATGATATTATTTTAGATATGTTTATATATAAAACGACATTATCATCCTTAAAGCTTGTTTCTTCCAAATGTCTTATCATAATTATTGATTTCTGTCACATTTTAAGACATAAAGTTTGGGGCATGTAAATAAATGATTTACTGTCCACGTATTTTTAGGTGAGTAAAACAAAAAAGGGCAAAATGTAAACTTGGAGGGTAACTTAAACATTAAATAAGAAAAACTATCTCAATTTTCTTTTAACTTTTTTAATTAAAAGTTGACTTTAGCGCATCTCCAACATTATTTTATAAAATCTTCCCTATAAATTCAGATAAATTTATAATTGACAAAAGGTAAGAGAGGTTTTTTGTTAATTATTGTCATTTATAAACATTTATTTGAAAAACTAATGCTAAAATGAGGTTTCTTGAAGATTCCACAATGTGGAAGTCAATGAATGCGTGACTCTAACACTAGGAAGGAGAACAAGAGCAATTTGAAAGACTAGCATAGACTATATTTTTTAACATACAAAAATAAGTTAATTGACTTGCAAATATGCATTGCCAATAATAAGAAGCTTCTTGACAAGTAAAAGGGTGACAAAATCTCAACTAAAAGCTTCTTAGTAATCACAAGAAGTAACAACATCCTTAGGTAATTGTTGATAACAAGTTGTCCTTAGGGTGACGATTATACTAACCACAACATTGGCTTCAGAGAACTGCATAGGTGGAACACATTTTCCACCGTGGGATCTTTTGAGAAGGGATGTAGAGACAATGTCATCCCTTTTAGTGTTTCGTAAGACAAAACGCATCTAGCCATTAACATTCCTTTCAATTAGGAGATTGTAAAGGAAACACCTTTAACAAAGTTTAAATATCTAACCTAAAGACATATAATAGTACAATAGATCCTATTAACCACATTATTAGGTACTCAGGGATGATGAATATACAAGCACCCTCAAATGTCTTAAAATGCAAGCCCTTTACTTTAGTTATGGCAAAAGCTGTATAAGATTAGTATAGACCATTATAAGGATGCCAATCTCAAGCTTCCAATATTTCAAATCTAGGTTTGAAGCTCACTTCACCAGTAATAAGAGGTGACCTAAACACTGCTTTTCTCACTTGCATGAGGTGTAGGCATAAGAGAAGAACCTTAAGTGATACATCCAAAGATTTAGTGTAGAGGCTACATAAGTTCCATATTAGAACCCTACTGTAATAATGTAGGCATTTCTCATAATAGTGATAATTTTTGAAAAAAGCCTACACCAATATTTGGCATTTTGAAAATCACTCTCAATATATAGAACGTATACTCTAAAGGAAGTGTGTGAGCAAAAGTGAGCTCACCCCAAAGAGGGTTAAGAGGAAGTACTAGGTAATTGGAAGATATGAGAGAAAGAGGAAGTATAATGGGATAGTCCAACAAGAGAGTCTGAGTAAAGAGATAAGTTGAGTAAGGACCACCTGTATTTTTGATGGTGTTACATTGTCATATTTGAATGCATTCCTCAACCACATTTTTAACTATGCAAAGAGCAAGGATCTCACCGTTGATAAGTAATTAAGAGACTAGATGAATGAATAGTTTTTTTTTGTTTTATTAAGATTATAAACATGAAGTGGAAGAATGTTTAGATCTATAGAATGTGGTGACTTCGTGTTAAAGAAAGGGAAATTAAATCAATTTAACCCTAAGCTTATAGAAAGTTAGAGGTCCCTTACCTAGGGCTAGATCATTAACAAGATAATAAAGGGAGAGTTGAGATTGAGCATATCACAAATTAAGAACCCACATGCAAGCCTAACTATAGGATCCATATTGTGGGTCAAGTGATGAAGGAGCAAAGCCAATTATATTTAAAGAAGAGGATCTTAAGGTTGCTAATCCTAACGATGATGCAATGTCTTCATAACGATCCTAACTAACTATAAAGTAAAAAAAAGGTCTTAATTGATAATTGGGGCTTCATTTTCATCTTATTCTATGATGTATTTAAAGCATTGGGATTTGCTCATCCATAATATAAGCATGCATAAGTCTTATAGTTGACTTTAGAAAGGGCAAACATATACCTTGGGAAAAATCACCTTATTACTGAAGTTAGAGGACAAACCTATGTATACCATTAAGTCTAAGAAGTTTCATATGGTGGATAGATCTTTGACATACATCATCATTTTAGGGAGATCTTTTCATGCAATCACAACTATCCTAAATAAGAGATTCATTATATGTAATCTTGATTCAATTATAAGAGATAGAGTTAGGAAACATTTATTGGTAACATACTTATGTTTGGCTAAAATCAGGTTGACCTGTAAGCATGTCCTAGCGTATGCCCCTCCCTAATTGTAGGAATTAAAGTTCTAGGAAGAACACGGTCTCCACCTCAGGCATGGCCTAAAGTAAGATCAATTTCCTAAATATACAGTAGGATCTATAGTCACTATCCATAGGCGTGAATATCAATTATATAGCATAAAGCTTTTATAGTCAAGACAATTTGACCTATGATTGTGACCTAAAGATTCCTAGTTGAAACCTAGTTTTTATTAAGTATTAAAACCTTATTTTTGTATTTTAGTTTTTAAAGCATGATACTTTCTAATTGAAGACAAATTTTGACATATTTATTTATTGAGAGTTGTTAGAGCTTCTTTTACATGTTCTTCATTGAACATCAAACGTATAAAAATCTGTGGCATTTGATGAATCTGGTTCTTAATTATTTAAAATCAATAGGATAATTCTTTTATGCATGTGTTTTAGCATTTTTAGGCTGATTCAAACTTGCTCGTGGGTTCTTTAGGGTATGTTCTTAGTAGGTTTGCATTATTTTGTATTAGAATTTTACTTTAAATTAGGTGTGGTTACCCTTTACGTTTTTATATTGTTCAAATTCTATTTTTGTCAAAAAAAGAAAAAATCATGCTCCTTATGATTGTTTTTCATTCTATTACATCAGCTTATTATTTTTATAGTAAAAGAATCAAAATTTGATATCTTTTAATTTTTATAGTTTTCCTATCTTTACTTTGTTGTTAAGGTTTCTTCTTCTTCAATTCCTTTGTTTTGTATCATTTATATCAGTTGTTCGTGTATTTAAGTAAAGAAAAAAAAGAAAGAAATTATGTAAGAGCTGTTGGGCTTGCCAAATGATCTAATTCGAAAAAAGTAAGAGTAGAGAAGGGAAATAACATGAGAGATATGAGAGGAAATTAGGAGGAGAACTTAGTGAAGGTAAGAGATTTGATAGAAATAAGGCTTGTGGAATCATTGTTGAGAAACTACACAAACATTTAGTTAGAGGGTCGAAGGCATATGAGGAATTATTTTTGAAGTGGTGGAACAAAAGTTGAATGTCGATCCCAATTACAAACCTATAATGTAGAAGAAGTAAACCTTTATCCTAAAGAGAGAGAAAAGTATTTTATACACAGAGTATAGTATCTAGAGTAGCTAGCTAACATGGTGATGATAAAAAGTTAAGAGAAAAGTGGTGTATATATATAGACTTCATAAACCTTAATAAGGTCTAACTAAAAAGGCAATTACCTTTTACCCATAATTAACCAACTAGAGGATGTAATATTTATGTATGGATAACTAAATTGGTTTATATACATAGACTTCATAAACCTTAATAAAGTCTAACTTAAAAAGACAATTACCTTTTACCTATAATTAACCAACTAGAGGATGTAATAGTTATCTATGAATAACTAAACTTTAGGGACATATATTTAGGATACAACTAGATCCCTATTATGAGTTAGATGTTGAGAAGATCTTTTTCATCATTTATAAAGAAACCTATTATTATTAGGTGATAACTTTTAGGATAATTGATTTAATGGTTTGTGGAGTTAAATGAATATGACTTTCAATACATATTGAAAGAACATCTCTCGAGACATAGATAATCACTACTTTCTTAATGGAATGCATACGTTGTTCGATAGAGTAAATGACGAATATAATACTTATAGTAACTTAAGCAACATCAATTGACAAATGCAGTAGTAGAGAAGATATCCAAGCAAGGTTGTGATCCAAAGACCTTATAAAATAGAAGTCAAATACACAAATTGGCACAACTTTAAAGCCTCAAACAATAAATAAAATATCAAATTTTGCTATTAGTGGTTAGATTGATCTCCTATTTATAATTAAGGGCAGTATAATTGAAGTTAGATTCTTAGTTGATGGAGAACCAAGTCCTTCAAACCTTTACAACTAAAGAGGAAAGCATGAACATGTATAGGAAATATATCAACGAGAGAGCTAGGTTATGGTCATATATCTATAGTTGATCCCTCATTAGGAAAATGCTATAGTAGATAAATTGTCCAAATAGGGAGCCCAAGGGATAAAAAAAAGGACAAAATCTTTTAGGAAGAAATATTTGAATAGCAAACATGAAAGTTTATATGAATAAAATCAAACAAGTGGATAAAAAGGATAAGAGAGATCATATAATATATACAACATAGGAAACTCCTAAATGATACTAAAGAGGCTAGGAGCATTAGATGAAAATGGATTATTTCAACTGGCCCCTACATTAGTTTATAAATTTCTTAACGATATTAATATCCAATACTAAGATAGGATAGTTAGGATTATATGAAAAATGCAACAAATGTCAACAACACCCGAGTCTACACCCTAGCATGTAATTGATTATATACATAATTTCAGTCCAATACCATTTGTCTTGTAATAAATTGACATTCTAGGACCTTTCCCTTTAGTTATACAGAAGATTAAGTTTATTTTGGTGGTAATTGATTACTTTACTAAAAAAGTGGAAGTCAAAACTCATATCATGATAATAATTAAAATTGTGGAGTGGTTCTTAAAGATAAATATAAGATGCCATTATGGGGTTCCTTTGGCCATTATTATAGATAATGACCTAAATTTAACAATAAATGGTTCTCTCAATTTTGTAAATAGATGAGAATCAAGTGATGTTTTTGGATTATCATATATCCTAAAAAAAGAACATAGTTGAGGTCACAAACAAGACCATCCTCCAAGGTTCGTGTATTAAAGTATTGATGCATATCGAATATAACAAATATAATCTTACTCTAATTATAAATGAATTGTATATAACGTTGAGTAGGGACGAATCCACATAGACCAGTAAAGCTTATCTCTTTTGCTAAGTTGATAAAACAAAATCAAAGAAGGGGGATTTTAAGACATAAATTGAAATAGATTAAAAGCAAAGAAAAAGAAAATGCTAATCAAGAATATAATTTAATGAAACCAAATGAGAAAGTATGATTTATTACTAATGATGATTTCAAAGGCATTACTGATTTTGGAACTTTTCTCTCTCAACAAACTGATATGAAAGATTTTGGGCTCTTTAATTTCTTCCTTAACTTTGAAGTTTCTTCTAATTAGTTTGAATAATACTTGACTAAAGTTACGTATATTTATTAAGCTTACTATTCATACAAGTCTTATGGATTATAAAATTATGCATACTCTTATAGAGTTTAATGCCCTATTATACTGGTGATAATATACTTCTCAGTGATAAAACTCTCTATCAATAATTAGTTAAAAGTCTTATTTATCTCATGTTCACTAAATTAGACATTATCTATATAATCCACATTATTAGTAAACTCATGATTGTCCTATGCATACTCATTATGCTATTATTTTAAGCATATTTTTTAAATCTCAAATGGATTTTATTTCAAATGGTGGATATTGAATATAACAAATATAATCCTACTTTAATCACAAATGAATTATATATAGTGATGAGCAGGGGTAAATCATCAAAGTTCGGTAAAAACTTATCTCCATTAACAAACTGACAAAACAAAAACAAAAAAAGAAGGAGAGATTTTAGGAAATAAATTGAAATAGATTAAAAGAAAAGACAGAAAAACTAATAAAGAATGCAATTTAATGAAATAAAATAATAATGAATATCTAACTCAATGTATACTTCCATAATTGTTTGTTTGAATTGATCACTGATGCAAAGATAAACCCTTATATTCCTTAATAACTAATTGTGGTTGTCCATAAGCTCTAACTATCTATCTCTCTTTTATAAATTGGTAATAGTTGTTAACAAGATCTAACAATCTATCTTTCTTTACTTGTTCATTAACTAAAGAAATCTCTTTGATTAATTCTCTTATCAACAAATATTCCTAAATAAGCTTTTATTATTTAATCTATTGACAACATTAAAAGCTAGTGAAACCAAAAATTATATCCAATAAACACACAAGCTTAATTTATTTAAAGTAGATTATATTTTCACGTAAGTAGAATATCATATATTAAACCATGTTAATTTTCTAATAAGTATTAAAGTAATTAGAAAATTATGGATTAACCATTCTAATTAGAAATATATTATTTTGATAATTAAGTAATGTGTCTTTTTGTATTAATCAAACAAAATAATAATTTTAAAAATTTCCAAAGATATGTAAATACTAAAGACCAAAAGAGTAAAGATTAACAATTATATCCCACAATTCTTGAGGAATCAAACTTCAATTAGCCTTTGGCTAAAAAAAGAGAGTTGATTGCACATGATTCTCAAATATGACATAAAAGATAAGTAAAGAACTATCCCAAGAACATTAAAAAAAAAAAGAAAAACTAAGATGATAGAGAAAGATGGATGTCTTCTTTAATAAATTCTCCTAAAATCCCCTCAAATAATCTTCCTAAAAAGGAATAAAGCTAAAATCATGACTAAATCTAAAGAAATATGCTTCCATTGGGATTATCCTACCAAAATAAGTTCTTTCTAAATAGAGCAAAATAAGAAAAAAAAAATAGCTATGACCTATTGACTTTTGAAGGGCCTTATCCATTTAATTACGTTAAATCTTAGAGCAATCATATTGACTAAGACGTGGGAATGTGCTATGCTTAAACATCTTTTAAAGGCTTTATCCTATAGGCCTTCATTCTTTTCCAAAATTTGTGATCTTTATTCCTTCTTTGCTAAATTTATATTTTTAAGCACATTTTGATCCAAATCTCTAATCTAGTCCATAAATACAAAATATATAATTATAATCCATAATTAAAAGTACTTTGTTAATCAAAACATATGGAAATAATATGAAATATGTGTACTTTACAGATAACTATCAAATATAGATGTTTAGGAGAATTTAGGTAGATCAAATTCATTATGTCTTCCAGGGCTACTACACAATGCCTAAAACTTTTATATGAGTTCTACATTTTAGTCTAACTTTTAGAGTAGAGGCCTTAGTCCCAATTTAGCTAAATGTGGAGACACTAAGGGTGATCAATTACTAAGGAAGGCCTAAGAAATGTGCTCAATTTACAGGAGGAACAAAGATAGAGTAAGTTATGCTACACAACGCAAAGAGAACTGATATACAAGATTTGGAAACTTAGTCTTGAAAAGGATATATATGCTAAATAAATCCAAAGCAAGAGAAAAGCTTACACTAAAGTAATGTGGTCCATTTATTATTACACAAGTTTTATGATCAAAAGCTTATAGGTTGTCTTATCTTAGTAGGCGAGAGATTCCTAGCATATTGAATGGGCAGTATTTGCACCTATATGATCAATAAAGTTCATTTTAGGCTTTCATGTATTTATCTTATAAGGCACTGTGGTGTATACCTATATCATGTACCTAAGATGTTTTTCTATGAAGAAAAATGCACCTGTAAGATATAGATTTTCTAAGTGATTGTGCACCTAAGGCAATTATACTTTGAGGAAAAATGCATTTGTAATATGTAAGTCTACTAAATAATCATGCACCCAAGATATTTTCACCTTAAGGTAAGACGCACCTATAAGGTACAAGTCTATAAAGCTATCACACATAAGACATTTTCTCTGTAAGGCAAAACTCATCTATAAAATGCAGATCTACTAAGTGATCATGCATATAAAATGTTTTCACTTTGAGTTAAAATGCACTCGTAAGATGTAGATTTATTAAGAGATCTTTGTTTAGCATAGTTTTTTCTATAAGATAAAATACACCTCTAAGACACAGATTTATTAATCAATCGTAAACCTAACATGTTTTTGCTTTAAGACAAACTGCACTTAAAAGACATAAATTTGCTAAGCATGATATGCCTAAGATGATTTACTTGGTTGTATATTAGTTAATTAAATTATCTCAAGTATCTAATAAAGGTATTGTTATACTGGAAATAACAGTTGGCCATATGTTTTGAGTTTAAAGAAATAAACGGCATCCACACATACAAAGATTAAAAAAATCATCCAACAAAAAATATAAGCCATTTGCATTAATAAACCAAGCACAAAGGCTAAAAAGTATAACGAACAAACAAATAAAATAATAATGTGCCTCTAATTAACTAGAGATACTTATAAACTCATTCATCAATTACCTATAAATATTATTCAGTGAGCCATCTATTGATCCTTACTTATCTAAAAATTGATCACCATCTTATTTAGGGGCCATTGTAAGATTGATATTGGAAAGGGAGTGATGACCCTTAGATCCTTTCGCATTAGGATTCTTGCTTAATTCATTAAAAATATTAACAAAATCATCAGGGAAGACTTAAGATTAACAGAGGAAAGATTAGGGTAAGCAAGTTTTTAATGTTCAATTCATTGATAAGAATGTTTGGATTATTAAAATTGAAGAACATATTTAAGTTGTTAAATCCATCGATAAAGGGTGTGGTCGCGATGTTGTAATTCCATATCTTAAGATACTTGGTCTTTAAAAGATCATAACACAAATCCATCTTGTATTCCTTTTTTGTAAGGTATACTTAGTTTGCTTTTATGATTTAGACTCTAAATTTTTGTAGTTTGTTATTATGATGCAAAAATTCCCTTTAAGAGCCTTTATGTCCTTAATATATCCCTCCATCTCTTGCTTTAGACCTTTCATGATCTTATTGTGAGCACTGACTATCTTCATTTAATTCTAAGTAAGTCTCTTTTTTCTAACTTTCACTCTTGAACCTCTAGATGTAGATCTCTATGAGCATAAGGACTTAAGTTATAAATTGTTAGCAATGATAGGCCTAACCATGTAACATAATAGAGAGAAGCTAATTACCTTGATGATGTTAATCTCGATCTACTTATATAATGTATTTATGGAGTTCCTCTCTATGAAATTCTAGTTCCCTTACAACGTAAAGCTTTAACATAAACGTAGACTGACCATGGCTTTATAAAAAAATTAAATCTTAGGGTTAACATTTAACTTGGGAAAAAAAGACCTCATAATTATGTTTCTTACCTTTGCCATTAATATTAAGCACTTTAAAGTTATTGACAAGACACAGGTTGGTATGGGTACAAGAACTTCTTAGTTTGATTCATCATTGGTCTTAATCTTGATAAAAAGGTTGGCCTCTCTTCGTAGTTTGCTCTAATACTTAGGGTGCCACCATCTTCCTCTTCTTGGAGGCACTCTCCTTTTAGTGAACTACAAATATAATTTTATGCTCATCCTTTCTTATAAAATTAGAAGTCGACAATAATAGCTTATATAAAATAACATAAGTATGCAAAACCAAATTATAGATATGCTAATTGATAATGTCAGCCTTTAATAATAGCTCTTCCTCTAGTAAAAATTTATTAGGGGGAAGTGAATCTATAAAATCTAGCAAAGCTTAAGCATATAAGGCTAGAAGAGTATATGAAGTTGACCTACTACCAAGCAAGTTTCTTTTAGAACCCTAAGACAAAAATGATAAAAGAAAACCTTATCTCACACTTAAAAATATCATAGTAAAGGCTAACTTCTCCAAGTTTGACAAAACAAACCTGCCCAAACATTCTAAGGAATCTTATGCTAATATAAATAGGGATACAAAATTATCCGTCATCCCCTCTAGACTACTTAGCCTGAATTTACCCTAATATCTATTCGTTTTAAACCTAATTATAGACTCAATTTGAGGGAATATGATTCGCCAACCTCAATCATCAACTCTCCACATCAATTTACTATTGTTAGACACCTTAAATCCCTTTGATTTATGCCTAAAAACATTAGAACCACAACTTGAATTCCCTGAACGAGACATGACACCCTAAAAAGAAACAAAGACTTAACAAAATAGACTAATGAAAAGCTGATAAGGCTTAAGAGAGATGCAATGGAAAATTCGATAAAATCTTTTTAGAAAAACTCATAAGGGAGAAAAAATTCTATAAGAAATGAAGGAGAAATTTTTTATATGCTCTTTAAAGGTTCTGATTAACAATACAAAAAGAATTAAGACTTAGGGAATTTCCACTTTCCCATGATGCAATAGTATTTGGTTTCTCTCTATACTAAGTAATTATCATTAATTAAAGGCGTGACAACTAGTGATAGGCTATTAAGAGTCGAAAGATTGTCTTTTAAAACGATCAAATGTACATCCTCAGACCATCATAGAAAGAGACGCACGTTGTGGTTTTTTTTGGTACAAATATATTTTTCTCCAATGACCCTTCACTGATATGATCTCAAGTGATTTATCCTTTATTCTTACATGAGGCCTTAGGGTTCATCCTTTCACAGTGATAAATATGTCAGAAATATTTAATGTCCATCACCGAATGTTTTTTAAGAATTTATTATTTGGAGCATTGTTGAGATTTCAAGTGTGAATAAAAATCTCACATTTGGAAGGGGTGAAATTAGTGAGGGGCATATAAGTGAAAATAACTCATAAACTTGATATCTTAAGGTTTTAGGTTGGAGTGTAGTGTTAAGGCCTAGGAGTATGTTCCTTCACTAGGCTAAAAAGTGGTATCAGAGCCGATGGTTTAGTAAGAGACGAGTATGAAGATGGTAGTTGGATCCCATAGTTGCCATCCCTCGTGGAAGAGTAAGGAAACTCCTAGTGGGCCTAGATCAGTAGAGTAGAAAGACTCTTGGTAACGCTGTATACTCAAACTGTCAAGAAAAAGACTTTCGCTCAAGGTGAAACTCAAGCTCAATGTGGAAGTTCATACTTGTGGGAAGATTGTTGGGATTTCAAGTGTAAGTGAGAATTTTATATTGAAAAGAGGTGAAATTAGTTAGGGACATATAAGTGAAAGGATTCATAAATTTAATGCCTTAAGGTTTTGAGTTAGAGTGTGGTGTCAAGACCCAAGAGTATGTTCCCTTACTAGGCTCATCATAAATATCTTTTATAAAAGGAGGTTCCCCAGTGCCAACAAGCATAAAGTTTAAACACATAAATAATGATTCAGTAATCTCATTCTCTACCCATTTCTAAGTAAATATAAATATGAACGGGATAAAAGGTAAAAAAGGGACGACACTTAATCATCAAAATTCTCTTTTATTCTTCTTTTAACTTCTTTACTGAAAAATTGATTTTTTCGTCCAAGTGCTAACATTGAAACATTAAATTCAAACAAATTTATAATTGACATATTACTAAAAGCATAGTCGACAAGTCTGTTATTGTTGTGTAGAAACGTTAATAAATTTGGAGTAAAAATAAAACAACAACAAGAACATTAAGAATTTTGTACTGGTTCGGCAATGCCTACGTCCAGTTTGGAGACAACTGAATATTTCACTATAATCAAATGAGAGCATACAATAGTGTTTATCACTCAATTTCCCATAAGACCCAAATTAACCCAAGCTCACACACTACCACTAGAAAAGAGAAACAAAAAATATAAATATCTTTTTTTTCTCTCTCCCTCTAGAACTCTCTCCTTCCTCTCGAATTATTTTGCTATCTCTCACTTCTAGAAAGTTTTTCTCCTCTCTCACATTAAACAACTTCTGCTCTCTTCGCTCTCTTCTCTCCTTCCTCTCTTCATTGTTGTTGCTTCTCTTTTATAGAGAATTCAACGGGTGTGAAAGCCAGCTGCGCCACCGCCATTTCTGACTTAACAATCATCGAAAGCAGGCTTCAATTTCTGACTTTGAGAAGCTTCAATTTCTGACTTTGCAAGCTTCAATTTCTGACTTTGAGAAGCTTCAATTTCTGACTTTGAGACAATACTCAACAATCTCCACCTTGACTCAAATCCTCAAAGTGGAATTCCCAATGGTCTTCTCCCAATCCGCTACGGGGAAATCAACAAATTTTACAAATGCCAATCAAGTCTAAGCAATGCTTAAACTTAAGTAACGAAACTGGTTTTGTCAACATATCAGCAAGATTGTCGGCGGTCCCAATCTTCTGAAGAAGAATATCCTCCTCATCAATAATCTCACGAACAAAATAGAACCTCACATCAATGTGTTTTGTACGTGCATGATGAACTTGATTCTTTGCTAAATAAATAGCGCTCTGACTATTGCAATGAACATCCATATGGTCTTGATGGACCCCTAATTCATCAAGCAACCCTTGAAGCTATATTGTTTCTTTAATAGCTTTTGTTACTACCATGTATTCTGCCTCAGTAGTTGATAAAGCAACTATAGATTGCAAAGTTGATCTTCAACTTACTGGACCTCCAGTAAGAGTAAATACAAAACTTGTAGTGGACCTACGCTTGTCCAAATCACCTGCGTAATTAGAATCTACATATCCAACAACACATTGACCAGTAACTTCATCTTGCTGAAATAATAAACCAACATCCACA
>JANIPN010000218.1:59882271-59894634 GCA_027478595.1 Erythroxylum anguifugum
CTGACATGATAGTAAGCAGGACAACCAAATATGTGTAAATACTTGTAATCAATACAAGGTTTACCAGACCATACCTCTATGCTAAGTAATTGCCTCAGCCCAAAATACCTTGTCTAAACCAGCATTAGATAACATACACCGAACCTTCTCAAGTAAAGTATGGTTCATGCGCTCTGTCACCCCATTCTATTGTGGTGTCTCCCTAACCGTGAAATGCCTCACAATACACTCATCTTGACAAACTTCCAAAAAAAGATCTGACTTATATTCACCATAATTATCTGATCTGAGAGTCATGATCTTTCGACCGGTTTGCATTTCAATCATCTTTTTCCACTTTAGGAATATCTTTAAGACTTCATCTTTATGCTTCGTGGTGTACACCCATACTCTTTTAGAGAAGTCGTCAATAAAGGAGACAAAATAATGGCCTCCCCAAGATGCATTTTTGGAAGGTCCCCAAATATCAGTATGAACATAATCTAGCATGCCTTTAGTATAGTGAATAGGAATACCAAATTTCACTCTAGTTTGCTTACCCAGTATACAATGTTCACAAAATTCTAATTTACATGCTTTTGCGCCTTTCAATAAGCCTTACTTCACCAATTCTTGCAATGCTTTTTCACCAGCATGCCCAAGACGCATATGCCATAACCTTGTAGTGTCTGAGCTATCTACATCAGCAATTTTAGTGATAGCCGCTCCACTAGTAACTGTACTCTCCTGCAAAAAATACAAGTTATTTCAGCTTGTACCTTTCATCACCACAAGTGCCCCGTACACAGCTTTGAGAACTCTACCCTCTATAGTGATCTTGATACCCTTGGATTCCAATGTTTCTAATGAGATAAGATTTTTCTTCATATCCAGTATATACCGAACATCACTCAATTTCCTAACTGTTCCATCATGCATCTTCAAACAGATTTTGCCTATCCCTTGTGTTTTGCAGGGATTATTATTTTCCATCAAAACAACTCCACCATCCAGCTCCTGGAAGCTAGAGAACCATTCTCGAATGGGACACATATGATAAGTGCAACCTGAATCCAAAATCCACTCCTTGTAGTGATCATCAGCAGATGAACTAGTCAAAGAAAACTCGAAATCATCATCTCCAGATTTTGCAACATTTACTATAGAACCCACTTTCTCCTTCTCTTTGTTCTTCAACTTGGGGTAGTCTTTCTTCCAATGACCTTTTGGCGACAAAAGGCACATTCATTTTTAGTAGGAAACTTCCCTCGTAACTTTGAACGACATTTTCCCCGCTTCCCTTGTTTTCTTTCCTCTGTTCGTCCTCTTGCAATGAGTGCCTTAGTTTGTGAATTGTGAGTCTTCAGTTCCTTCTTACGACACTTATGATTTACCAATGCCGCCGAAACCTCATCAAGTTTCACCTCGGATTTTTCATACAACAAAGTAGTTGTCAAATGATCATAATCATTAGACAATGAATTTAACAAACATAATGTCTTATCCTCATCAGGAATTTTCATATCAAGGTTTGCTAAATCAACAAGTATTTTATTATAATCATTTAGGTGTTCGTGCATAGAAATACCTGGGCGATATTGAAATCGGAAGAGTCGTTTCTTCAAGAAGAGCCAATTTTCTGTGTTCTTGGTCATATACTTTTCTTCCAATTTTGTCCATAATTCCTTAGCAGAAGTTTCCTTCATATAAGGATATTTCAGCTCCTTATCAAGGAATGATCGAATAGAGGCACAAGTATGGAGATTAATTCGCGTCCAATGCTTGTCATCCATATCTTCGGGTTTTTCTTCCAGAACCATATCCAACTTTTGTTGATGTAATACATCTATAACTTCACACTGCCACATACCAAAATTGTTAGAGCCATTAAATTTATCAACCTCTAACCTTATAGTAGTGATTGGATGTCTATTGGATGTAGGTGTCGACCATGACGATATTGACTCCCTCTTAACGGGCTCGTCTTTATCTCCAGCCATATACTTGTAACTATTCACAAATACGTATTATTTGTAATCACTGTTCACATGAACTGTAGCTCCGATACTATTCACAGCACTGTAGCAGAGGATTGTAGCAATGGCACTGTTTGCGGGGACTGTAGCACCGACATTGTTTACGGAACTGTAGCATCGACACTGTTCACTGACACTATTCACCGACACTGTAGCTCCAACAGATTTTTCACTCCAACCACACCACAGTCGAAAAAAATGAAGCTCTGATACTATTTGTTATGCGGAAACGTTAATAAATTTGGAGTAAAAATAAAACAACAACAAAAACATCAAGAATTTTATGCTGATTCGGCAATGCCTACGTTAAGTTTGGAGACGACTGAATATTTCACTATAGTGAGATGAAAGCATACAATAGTGTTTATCACTCAATTTTTCAGAAGACCCAAATTAACCCAAGTTCACACACTACTACTAGAAAAGAGAAACAAAAAATATAAATATCTTTTTTTCTCTCTCCCGCCAGAACTCTCTCCTTCCTCTCGAATTATTTTGCTCTCTCTCACTTCTGGAAAAATTTTCTCCTCTCTCACGCTAAACAACTTCTGCTCTCTTCGCTTGCTTTTCTCCTTCCTCTCTTCATTGTTGTTGTTTCTCTTTTATAAAGAATTCAATAGGTGTGAAAGGCAGCTGTACCCCCTCCATTTCTGTCTCAACAATCACCGAAAGTAAGCTTCAATTTTTGACTTTGAGAAGCTTGAATTTCTAACTTTAAGACAATACTCAACAGTTATCAATATTGATTGTATTTTTAGTTTTTCAATTTTAGTCTTACCCGAAAGGCGGAAAAAGGTTTTAGTTTTATAGTGGAATTATGCTGTTGATAAGCATAGCTAAAGCATGACAACTTAGAAAGTAGTTCGAAGCTCAATAATATAAACGACATTTGCTGCTTAAAATCAATGATAAGCTCCATCCGATAAGGTAATGTTGATCGAGAGATTGATTGATTATGATGTGTTGTGTTCCTTCAAGTCAATATTAGGGAAAAGAAACTGCAGCTAGATTAGTGCTGAAACGATTGCTTTATGCTTGCCAGTAACATGCATATATTCTTGGATAGTGGAGGCCCTGTTTAGGTTGAAGATCTTGGGCCGACCCCTTGTAGTAGCAACAAATGAAGATCAACCCAAGCATCAAGCTTAATCAACGTCCTTTCTAGACTGAGTTGTCTTGTCTAAGTTCGCTTTTTCACCATTGTTTCTTTTGTTCACTTCTAGATGGCATTTGTCAAAAAAGAATTTATTGATTTTGTGGTAATGCTCATTGGAGATGTAAAGATCATACTGTTGTTGGATGGTTTCTGAGACCTGTTAGATCTATGAATTAATGATGGAGCTTATCCACTCGTGGAACAGCTGTTTCACGTTGCTTTTCGTACGTCACTTTCTAGATACTGCTTTCTTAGTGGTAACCCTAAGATCTTTTTGACGAGTTGATTCAGGCAGAAGCAGGCAATCATCAACACTTTCAGTGAGATTTGACTATGTGTCGGTGTTGCACGGGATTTAAGTGGATTGACAAAAGACTTGGTTTCTTTTTAAGTTCACTTGTTACTTATATCTAGCATTTTTACTCGTACCCGCTGAGTCACTTTCATGCATAATGAGATATAAATAATCATGGTTTTCGAGTCAACTAAAGAAACTGCAAGACCAGCCGTTGTCTATATCATTTGTCGATAGTCATTGTACGTATGGAATTTGGAATATCGGTTATTTTATTTGATGCGTACTAAATCAATTTTCAAATATAATCACATGTTTTAAATAAATTATACCATTTTGAAACAGGACTTATATTTAGAGATTTACTGAAGCAACGAATTATTACCTAATTAAATGAACTTCAAGTTTCATGATTAATCTTCTAAACTCATATTGCTGTGTTGATAATTGGGTCTAATTTATAGCCCAAATGGTACTTCCTCGTCCCTTTGTAACATGGATCAAGTTTTGGTTCACATCTTTTCTTAGTTGCCACATCCAGGTACACTGAGTTTCTATACAGCTTAGATGAGGATTCCAAATATCTGTGGACTGGCCGATCGAAATGAAAATAAAACTCTCTCTGAACCTGAGCTTTGTTGATCAATCCACAGACCGACCTACGAGCCTTGATTGTCCGAAATGTTAGAACTTAGACCAGTCAAGATCTGCATTAATGATTTGCATCCGAACTTGGGCAAAGTTGAGCAGGATAATGCCAGGGCATAGATAACACAGAATCATGAGCTAACTGTGTCATTATTTCTCAGCTCCAAGCTTGTGAATGCAACCCCAAGAAAGTGAAGCGATCATGTGAATCTAACTGGGTTCTTCGTAGTTTGCGTAAAAGTTGATTTCCTGGGAGTCTGTGGCACTGCAATATTGGTCGTTGGCAATTGTTTTTTAGTATTGCTTTCAGTTTATTGGACAGATACCAATAAGTCCAGAAATGGGTTATCTTCCCCTTCGCCGAAAACCTACGGGACCACTGCGAACCGAACTTAATGCCCGAGTCTTGATCATTTGGGTTGGCTTTAGTAAACTGCTTTTGAGCTTTCCTTTCTATCTCACTATCACTCTTTACTTTTGCTTTCTGATGCAAACTTTATTCACCTTTCACCTCACTTGATGATCAGTGATGATAATCACTGTCACCAAACGAAAGACCTGGGCAGGGAGATTCAGTCATTCAGAGGTGAAAAGACTGACACAAATTAGAAGAAAAAAATGTTGGAAGAGTTTGGAGAGACAGAGACAGTACGTCGTTTGCAGGACCCTCCTAAATCTATGACCAAGATGACCGTTTTTTGTTTTTTGTTTTTTTGTGTGTGTTCTTGATTGGTGCTTGTTTATGCAGCACATGCACGTCACTGACAAGAGTTATATTAACTAATACCTCTGATATTACATAAGAAAACTTAAAACTAATAAAAACTCTCGAATCTGTTTGACAGTTAGGCAGAGTAAATGCTAATGAAGATGTGATTAGGTTTGGAGTTGTGCAGGATAATCAACGGGAGTCGACGACTAGCATTAATTGTTTGACAGTAACATTTGATAGATGATAGGTAAATAAAAGTTGAGGATTCATGAATGCTTATTTGGTCTACCAACACAATATTCAAAGAATGCTTGTTTTTGCTTTTGCTTTTGCTTTTGTTCATGGGATTCCATATTCTGATTTTCTTGCTCCATCCAGACTAGTGGGTTTGTTTAGTTGGCTCAATTGCATAAGCCACTGTTAAAAGCAAACTGGAATCTTAAATCTCTACAAGATTTTGATTACTTACCGAAGACAGCAAGTGTATAGAATTAATCAACTAATATTACTTATTAAATCATGCCTTTGGCTTGGTTCATTTGAAGAGTTCATGGGAAAAACATGGCCTTTAGTCCATGTCAGCTTCCAACCCATAGCTGCTAGCTAGAGATGATGACAAATGCTTAATCATTAATTTGGAAGGCGAATGATGGCGAATCTGCAAAGTGTGAAGTATTAGCCTAGGATGTGAACAAGTTACAACCTTTCCTGTATAATTCACTGGCTGGAAGGTCAACACTTGATCTATGTAATAGCGTAAAGACAGTTCCTTGGCGGTGTTAAGTCAAAGATTTGTTCTATCCTCGTTGGAAAATTCAACCAAATCTCCAAATCATATCTCATGATGCTATAGATCTTGAAATTATGCTCCACTAAACGGAAGAAAATTAATGTAGAACCAGGATGTTCATCTGTGGACTCCATTAATGGTCAACTGCCTCTAGCATTTCCAACTTCTCACAGGACCACTCTGTCTCATTCTTTTATGTAGTACAATTGAATTGAAGGGCTGTGCAAAACCATAATTGTAGTTTGGAAAAAGCTCTAGCTTCATGCAAACAACTATATTCAATTTCCAGTGCTCTCTTGAATCAGAAATGATTCATGAAAGGGGATAATAATTGTATCCAGCTTGATTTGCCTTTCACGTATGGGAAAAATTTGACTCAATAATAGGGATCTGTGCATAACTTATTCTCATGCATCATTCAAGCCATGACTGACATTACCAAAAATCTTGAGGAGTGGGACTCACACATCATCATCAAACGTGATGTGTTGGATTTATTCCTCAAGTAATTAAATTTCCTCATAATTTCGTAAGGAAATTTTCAATTCTTACTATATGTATGTTAATTGAAACGTGATGCGTTGCACCCAAAAACAAAAAAACTATGTAACCGTGACCCCTGCAGTGCTTAATTGGACCACCGAAGATTCCTCTTGCTGCCTTGGAACGGCTTAAAACTAGCAATTAGTTATAGCTAGCTAGTAGACATCAATGTCAAAGCACCCGGTGTGAATTAGTCGATTGTCCGTGTAGCATCGGATACCGGATGGTTTAACCAAAATAAAAAAAATAAAAAATGTCAAAGCACCCGGTGTACACAAGGTTTCTCGTGTATACCATTTTGCGAGAGTCGGAAGAAGATCAGCAATTTATATAACCTTATCTTTCTAACTACTACAAAGATGTTTCCGTGATTTTAGCAAGTGAAATTTTAAAAACTTTGTCCTTAACCTCTATGCGCGTCCTGTTTGTAAGTAAGTTTTCTTTTTAGAATGATTATATGACTAACAATTCATGCAGATTATTAAATAATAAAAATAATATTATTGAAAGACTTGCAATCCATGAATAAAGTTTAAGAACTATATATAAATGATTTTCCTTCTTTTTCTTTCAAGAATGCTCACCAGAAAAAAATTAAAAATGCGACTTGAAAACACCTGCCATATGAAGATTTCAATTCTGTGAAATGAAAGAGCTTCGTTTATTTGTATGTAAGAACATGCATGTTACCAACATTCATTTAGACTGCATTATCTTGGATGCGGTAATAAATAAAAGAGAAGGCCAAGATATTATATATGACAGACAACCTCGAGTTCTTGCCGCAGCTGAAACGTGATCAGAAGTACGGGCAGGTGCTGGTGAGACACAAATTTAATTTGATATGAAATAGGTGTTTGGTACAAGAAATTTAATTGGATATGAAATGTAAAGGGAGTACAAGCCATTTGGAGCTGTGGAGGGACCAGTTGGTACTGCACTAGTGAGTTGTTTCCTAACTGGAAGTTTGTTACCTTCCTGGGAAATATTTGGTTGTAACTTAAGAAACATGGATTTGATTTCACATTGATGGTTTTTAAATTACATCAATAAGTAAAAGTTTTCCGTTTGATTAGTCTATTTTACAAATTTGGAAGAACATTCAAAATAAAATATAAGATCTGTGGCAAATATAAAAATAGGGATATTTTAATATTTAAAATAAAAAATGTGATGCTTAAATTCAAAAGGAGGAGAACTTGTAAATCTATCAAAGTTGAACTTAAAGTAAGTTTTAAGTATTTGCTTGTTGATTTACACTCGAAGAGAAGAGGAGGGAGGATACATATTTGCGAGCTAGGATTGTAAAACAACTAGTTCCAGTTTTACTCACAGACAGACTTATCAGCTCAAAAAAGGAAAAAGTAATTAAGCGAATCCTAAAACACTAATTGAGAGGAGAAAAACACCCTAAAGATTTCAAATTTTACACTATTGGAAACATATGCTGGTTGGCAGAAATCTTTATCGGTTAATTAGGCGTGTGTAGTTTTCTTGCCAAAGTGAAACCGTTGGTAAATTTACCTACAGCCATAAGTATTCCGTCGTAATATTTTCCGACGATAACATAATACCGTCGGTGATATTCCGACGGTTATGTTAACCGTCGGTAAATCGTAGTTCAGAAAATCCTAACGGTTTACAATATTATTGGTGGAACAAAAAATAACCGTCGGTAAATATATTGGATTGTGCCGATGGTTTATGTTTTCCGTCGGTAAATATAACGGAATTTATTGACATAATTTTGTTTATCCGTCGGTAAAGTAAATTAAAAAAAATTTAAAGCAAAATCCCTACATTAAATTTTATTTCATGATCTTAGGATTAATGCATAATTTCAACAGTAATGAATTATCTGTGCATAATATTTTGATTTGTTTATATATTTAATTTGTTTAAATAGAAAGTTGATTGATGATATAAAGTTAAAATATCTTGATTGATAATAAAAACATTATAGTATACATAATAAGTCTTTGTAATTCAAAGCAAATGACTACAACAATAAAGCAAATGACTACAACAATCCTATTGTCATAGTGACCGTGGATGCTCTAAGGTGCTACCCCTCCCCTTCAACTCATCCATCTCATGTCTCAGCTGAGCTATGTGCTCCATCAATGTCTGCACTATAGTCCGAAACTCATTGACTTTATTGATTACCGATCGTCTACTAGATGTTGTTGTACTGGACCTGGAGGATTGCGAATAACATGTGTTCGCAAATGAACCTTGCCCGAAGATCCTTCCACAACGGTCTCTACTACCCACTACATCAAGATACGTCTGGCTCTCATCAACAACTTGTTTGTCTTGAGACTGTCGTTGAATGTTTTCTTGTATTTGGTCCTATTAGGAAACAATATTTATATTAGTAAGTGATAATTATTAAGAATTAATATTAAAACATTAATTTGACATACATTCAGTTTTCTACATCAGCTGTTGATGAATGTCACACTGCCATGCTTCTTAGTGTGGGTGTGTAAAAACAGCTGACGAGAAATAGGCCTTATGCTTATAGACTTTTCCTACATAAGAATAAAATGTTATATGTAAACTAGAATTTATAAAAATTTCAGCAAAGTTTCCTCTATTTTTATGATATTTACCCCTTACTGAACAAATAAAATAACTCAACACAACCATATATGGTATCAGACATTTATACCATATCCACTGTAACCGTGGAGCCATACTTCATCACAAAAGAATTCATAAACATATTCATTATAATTCACAATATCCACATCAAAGTTCATCGATCCACAACTTCCATAAGATCTAATTACATTCACAGAACCCACAATACCAATGTTAACACAATTCCGAAAATTCTAAGTCTATTATCCTCAGTAGTGTGTAATAGCCATTATCAGTCCAAGATTCTTAGGCTACATGTCATACATCCATATTAATAAACCATTGGGAAACTCGTTAGTCATCCACCATAAAATCAAATAGTCTTTTAATGCAAAATGAGGACTAAACAAAGTGATGTTCTCTTCAATCTCCTTGAAAATAGAAATTTTGCCAAAAAATGAGTTCCTACAACCAACCAATAATCCATAAGATCTTAGCCAGTAAAATTACAATTATATCCCATACATAAAGAAATTGAAGAGTGTTATCAAGCAAACATATGATTGGATGATTGTGATTATGTTGGTCAAGTGGTATAGGAGCACATATATATGTGAGAGTAAAATATGATATGCTACTAATAAAGGATAAATTCATCATAAAAACAGTAAAAAGAAGAGATTTAGTCACTAAAGTTATGTTAAAGAAACTATGCAAAACTCATATCTACCTAACTAATTATGCAAAACTCATATCTACCTTACTTCTTAGTTTATCAATCTATCCTCTTTTTGCAATGCAATTGATGAGATTATTTCTAAATTCTTGCTATCAAATTAAAAGCATATTAATTTCTATTATTAGTTCTTTGCCAAGAAGTCTTTAGAGTAAGGGTGTTAGTGATAACATATTAGTTGGATTAGCCTTATGTCCATTACCACTTTTTTTTAAAATCTTCACGCATGTCATTATTAAGCTCTTTCAAGGACTTCAATGATATCAAATAAATAAGATTCATTTGAAAGCATGAGAATATGATAAGGGAGATAAGAATTAAAATTATAAAATCTTACCTATATTTTAGTTATATGTTATTTATATAATTAGATTACAATTATAATTGTAGAAGAATCATTTACTTCGAGGAGACTACACAAGGTAAAAATATATTTATTCAGAAAATAATTTTTATATATGTAGTACTCTTTATTTTTGTTAAGTGTCAAAATTTCTTTACTAAATGAAGCTTTAATCCTCTGTTTGCTTGTGTTTGCTTATAAACTTAAAGGAAGTCCAACAAACTCATGCCAATTTTAACCATTTGCACAACATTCAATCTATAGAGTTATTGAAAATATAATAACTACATTGTATTTCAATTTCCAATATCTTCAATTCAATAAACTAAATAAATAAAACTTAGTTAAAACTATACAAAACTAAAGCATTTTAAACATTCTAAGCCTAACTACATTCATGCATGTGTGTAGAGCCAAAGTCACTGGGGAAGTGAGAAGGTTGAAAGCATTGTAGAGAGGCCCATATAAAATCCAACTTGGTGTGAATACCGTAATTTCCCCATAAATTTCATCAATACATCATGCCATTTGTTCTTCCTCACCTTACTCCTCCTTTATCATTATCAGCCTACCTCACCTCTTGAATGAATTGTTTGGATACTCTCTATTGAGTCTTTATAGATTAATTTATTGTTATCTTAGGCATTCCTAAATAATACCATCTGATCATCATTGATATAGTTTGTCTCTTCGATCTTTATTGCCCCAACATCAAAGAGGTTTACTCCTTGGTTTTCTAATAACTGACTAATTAACACTGTTAACATAAAAATTTGGTCTTATGACCCATATTGATAATGGATTATAACATTAATAATGACAATTAGGCTGATGGAGTCTTGCCTAAACCATTGAAGAGTACATCTAGGAGGTATAAATCTGTCTTCTAGAGTTGATTTAATCTACTTGATTGAGGCTGAACATTATGGCTCAAGATGTTGGCCATTAGTCTAGGTTGTATGGGTAGGTCCTTACATCGACATCGATTGAATAAAAAAAGTCAAACCCATCTTGAATATGAACAATGCTTCCCTATAGTTCTACTCATCACACTTTCATGGGCTCTCACTGTGAAAGCTCAACCTCCTATCCTTTGATGGAAGCCCGACATGCTTTTCAATATTTCCTTTGGAAATTAACATCTCTGCCCTTAGAAATAGAAGTATATGACCAAGGGTTTTGATTTATCTTTATTCTTGATGTTGTATAAAATTCCTTTACTACTTCTAGGTAAGAATATCCTTATAGAGTCAACAAATTATTCTAATATAAATTTTTTAGCATATTCCAAATCTTAATGACCCAATCAATATTCAAGATTATAGTCTTTTCCATAATCATATTATTGCTTCTCTACTCATTGTATCATTCTTGGTTCTCTTAATTAGTAAACTTAGGAATGTCCTTTAGAGGGGGTGGTGTTAAAAATGAAGAAGGAATATGACCCCTCCTAGCCTCTTTCTTAATTCTTGGAGCCATTCTTCTACACGCAATCTATTATACTAGCATTTCACCATAAATCAACTTCTCCACAAATGTGCACCATAACACACCACTACTCTACTACTTCACAATTTAACAACCAACACAAACCATAAAATATAGGATAATAATCCATAATCAGCATGATTCCATAACCTAAAGCTAATATTCTTCAAAATTGGTAAAACCAGTAACAAAACCCCGTTCTCCTTCCTTCCAACAATCTCACAATTCTCTCAGCAACCAAACAGGGACTAAACATGAAACCATCTAGAATTACAAAACAATTTCCGTAACACCTAAATGTCCACTTCATTAAATCACTTCATCAAATGGAAGACAAACTCAACTTCAAAACAAATTCTTAACAACCCCATGTACGAAGAGATCCACTGAAAAGCTATGAACTGAGAAACGAAAGAAGAACGAAAATAAAAGAGAGGAAAATTAAAGAAAGAAGAACGAACCTATTCGTGCGACACCCAAAAACAACAAAGGGACAAAGTGCAGCAGTGACGGTGGCCACCAAACAAACGGAGGTTTCGTGGTGGGCGAGAGAGAACGGGAAGATAAAGTAGAGCGACGATTCGACGGGTGCTCTGAGGTTATGCGACGAAGTTTCTGGGAGACAATGAGAAAACAGAGGGATGAAGCTTCGACTAGGTATAAAATTTCATTTTACCGATGGAAGACTATTCCATCGGTACACATCGATTCGACAACGTTTTTCTAGGTACGTTTTAATCTGACAAAATGACGACGTTTAATTTTTAGATTTTTGTCAATCAATGAAAACTTATTAACCTTCTTTTCCGACAGATTTCTTATTCCGCCGCTATATTCCATCGCAAATATCATCCAAAAAATATCCCATCCATCTTTGTCCATAGGTATTTTGTCTGTCGTAAATTACCACATAATACGACATAGTCACCGACGAAATGTAATATTCTGTTGGTAATTATCAACCGTATTGTTTCCGTCGGCAATTATCCGTCGATAAACCGTAGTTTTCTTGTAGTGAAATAACTCTTAACGTTTATTCTAACTTATGAAT
>JANIPN010000218.1:59915518-59926190 GCA_027478595.1 Erythroxylum anguifugum
CACTGACTTGAGCGTCGGAGGGGCTAATCGGGTCACAACCCCCGACGTGCCTTCTTTGTTTTGCAGGGATCTCAACGCCCAAAGCAGTCAACTCATGGATCCAAACGACAACGCTCAGTTCCGTCATAATCTGGCAGAACCAAGATGCAATATTTGCTCCATAAGAAAGAAAAGGTTCCAAATAATTTACATTCAAGTACATAGAGAACACTTGTACTATTTGATGGAAATGACTAACATAACAGAATCTTTGTCCTTAACATTATCCTATGCAATTTTTAATCATATATAAATATAAAAAAATAGTAAGAAAATATTTTAACCATTTTAAGATTTCCTCAAATTTCTAAATTAGTTTAGGGTGGGCTTTCTCAAGATTTAAGAAAGGAAAAATCGATATAAAACAAAATTGTGAGGTTCGCATGGGATATGGTAGTGTCAATCGAGTAAAGTGGCCTTTAGCTAAATATATTTTTGCCATTGCTATATCACAATCGGCAAACAAATACTAATTATTTAATTAAAACAGCTATATATTTGGTTGCATACTTATGGTTGTTTCTTATGAATTTATATAATAAGTTGATGTATATTTTTTAAATTAGAAAGTATATCTAATCAGATGTTTAATTTTCAATTTTATTCCCGATTTCTTAATCGTGGTTTCGTAGTACACTTTCTCAATTGTTCTCAATTGTCCTAGCCTCTAAACGTTCAGACGCAAAAGGAAGTTGAATTGTTTGTATTGCAATTACAATTAAAAAAAGAGTTTCAATTTCCAAATACTGCAGCTCCGATAATTATCAAATTTAATAATTGGTCAGAAATTCAGATTTAAAGATGAAAAATTTTTATTCTTATTTTAGGAATTGAAATTAAATATATCTATTTTCTTTTAATTGAATGAAGATTTAAAACTTAAGCTCTATACGACACGCAATTTGAATTACAGCTCTAAGTGTCAGGAATCCCACATCGGACAACTATGAGGGCATTCAAGAATTTATAATAGTGTGCAAACCTCCCCTCTAGGGCTAGCTTTTGGGGTGAGTTAAGCACTTTCTAACATGGTATCAGAGCCAGTTTGTCTCGATGGTTTGGGGCGATGCCCGGTTATGTCTCTTTACCCAATATGTCCATCAGATGTCCAGTCCTGTTCTGGACTGAGGGGATGTGCCAGGAATCCCACATCGGACAACTATGAGGGCATTAATAGTGTGCAAACCTCCTCTCTAGAGCTAGATTTTGGGGGTGAATTAGGCACTTTCTAACACTAAGTATTTTGAACTATGAGGGCATTAATAGTGTGCAAACCTCCTCTCTAGAGCTAGATTTTGGGGGTGAATTAGGCACTTTCTAACACTAAGTATTTTGAAAGTAAACTATCCCAAGTGACATGAAATATATAGTAAACCCATTACAACTTTTTAATTATTTGTTTGCGAACAACGAAGAAAAATGGTAAAAGATCTATATGATGATAATGAAACAAAACAAATAATGTCCTCACATGACCATGTTCGTCTCATTAGATAGGTACACCTAATGAGCTATTTCCATGAAGCTTCCGATAACAACTAAGGTTCATTGTAGCATGTAAAAGTGGAATGTTCGTAAGGCATAACATCCCACCACACTGTGGACTTGATTGTAAGTTCTGAATGAGATTTATAAACTATTGAAACAGATCGCATGGCAATCACCATAAAATGATAAGTAGCCTTTCATTTTTTGTCAATAGTTCATAAAAGTAATGATTCGCTTGGAGATTGTAAATGATTAAAATTGTAACACGAAATGAGTAATTGTTCAGATGGATTGCTGAATTGCAACCAAGCTAAGCATTATTAGGCTTTCTTTGTTGGGTTTGTGGAGAAAGATTGCATCCAACTACTAAAATGGATAAACAAATAAATGCTAACTCTAAAAAATTATAACAAAAAAAAACTGTTATGGTAAGATTAAAAACTAAATGTATATATATTAAATATTTTAAATACGATTAACAATTTTGTTAAAATTGTATGTATGTAACATAAATGAAAACGGCCTCCAACATATCATACACAAATCTATGCCATAAAGATTACAGAATTGTCTTTTGATTTGACGTGGTACCAACTTCTCTAACTTGTGTAAGCAATGGGGTTGAAAAATGGCATCGATCTCAATCCTACAGATCTCACAAGTTCGAAGAATCGGGTTGAAAAAATAGCATCGATCTCAATCCTACAGGTCTCGCAAGTTTTCGGAGAAGTAGCTACAACCAGCACTTTTTTACAAGGTGAGATTTATAATCAATGGCTTAGAAGAGATTAAGCAATGAATAGTTGTCCACTTGTCCTAAATGAACGTCCCTGTCAACAAAACAAATATAGGAATTCTTACGGATGATTTATGGTATTGTATCGTACGTAAAATGCATGAATATTGAGAATTTTCCCAAGTTGGTACATAACGAAAGTTGCTCCTATCGGTATACTATCTACGTAGTTTCTTGACTTATTACATATTGTACAACTAAACCTAAGAAAGAGATTATATGGCAATATTGCATATTTTACGGCTCCATGCATGTCTCGCAGAAAAAATTAATATATATGTGCCAACCAAATTAGGGATGGCAATGAACTGGCCCATTGGCTATCCTCGTCAATTTTTTAAAATAATTTTTTTAAACTTAAAAATATAGAACAACTTAGTTTTTTAAATTAGGTGGGTTGTCCAACCTAAGCTTATTTAAAACTTAACTCTTTTAAATAAAACGATATTGTTTTGCTTAAAATAATTGAACCTCGAGTTAGTATGGACTTGAGCTTGGCCCATGACCCACTTATTAAAAATAACTAAATTTAGGCTCATGGGCCAAGAATTGTCTTCCCTAGACCAAATAATAAAGTGTACATCATATTCTCTTACCAGAATCAAGTTTGTAGCATCACCTTTATTTAAATTAAATCAAATACAATTTATTATTAAAATAATTTGTATCCACACAATTAGCTATATCCGATTGTTCCAATTATTTTGTACAAATTAAAATTAATAAAAATTACTTTATATTATAAAAATTAAAATTTACGTTTACAAAAAATTATAATTAGAATATGAGAATTTTTTATAATAACTGATAATGAACTAACATAAATAAAATATAAGTAAAGGAAAATATATAGAATAAAATAATTATATAAAAACAACAACACTTAGTAAAAATCTCGCTAAAATGTAGAGCCTAGGAAGGTGCAATAATACATAGTATTACCCCTTTACGGTAGAGAAATAAACTATTTCTAAAAGACCCATATGTAGTGTAAATTAATAATAATACAAAATGTCAATAAACATGTATAGCTAAACATATAAAATTATGTAATACAATACATATAGATTATGGTAAATATTAACATTACAAGATAAAATAAGTAAATAAATACACAAGACAAGTACAACAATAAATCCCACTAGCCATTACAAAAAAAGTAAATAGACTAAATAATTAGGAGAGAAGTACTACTTAATTAAAATATAAGGCTATCTATACAACAAATGACTTGAAGGAAAAAGTTTAGAAGACTTAAGAGAACGATAAAGATCACTCTCTTTGAGATCCTTTGTCTGTATCCTAGTACGTTAAAGTTTTCTATTGTGGGTTATGTTCTTAGTAAGTTCCAAGAAATTTATATCATTCTTGATCACTTCACCTCAATTATTAGGTCTCCCCTTTTTCTTTTTACAGTCTATACGTACTATTTTCTCGTATCTTCTCACTGGAATGTCAGGGTGTCTCTTTTTAATATGTCTAAACCACCTAAATCTTGTCTCTCTCAATTTATCGTCAATACTAGTCACCTTTATTAATCTCTTACAAATACATTATTGACCTTATATCTTCTAGTAAGGTTATACATCTAACGGAGCATTCTTATCTCTGCTACCTTTAGCTTACGACTATACACTTGTTTGATGGGCCAACACTCCATCCCATATAGGATAGTCAGCCTAATCGCTAAATGATAGAATTTATCTTTAAGCTTGAGTGGTATCTTCTTATCATGCAAAACTCCTAATGCACTTCTCTATTTAAGTCATCTTGATCAAATATAGTGGACTATATCATCGTTGATCTCTCCATTGCTTTAAATGATAAACCTTATGTACTTAAAACACTCTTTTTATGGTATAACTTTTGAACAAATTTTAACCTCCACATCAAGATCCAACCTTTGGCCTGAAAAAATACACTCTAATTACTCAATCTTAGTTCTGCTCAATTAAAAACCCCTTGACTCTAACATATCCATCCAATGTTCTAGCTTGACATTGATACCCTTTTTTGTCTTATCCACTAAGACAATAATGTCAACAAACAAAATACACTAAGGCATATCCCCTTGTATATTCTTAGTGAGCTTATCCATCACTACCACAAATAAAAAAGAACTCAATAAAGAGCCTTGGTGTAGACCAATATTATCAACAGAATTTTTTTTTAGTATCTCCTCTTATCGTCCTTACACTAGTCTTTATCCCTTCATACATATCCCTAATAACTCATATATAAGACAAAGGGATTCCTTTAGCCTCTAAACACCTCCACAAGATTTCCTTAGGTACCCTGTTATATGCATTCTTTAAATCAATAAAAACCAACTATAAATTATTCTGTCTTTCCTTGTAATATTCTGTTAATCTTCTTAAGAGATGTAATCCTTCTATCATGAACCTTCTTGGTATGACGCCAAACTGATTCTCTGAAATAAAAGTCTCCTTTCTCACTCTCTTACCTTCTCCCACAATTTCATGATGTAACTAAGTAGTCTGATGTCTCTATAGCTGTCACAATTTTGAATGTACTTTTTGTTCTTGTATAGAGGAATTTATGTACTCAGTCTCCACTCATCCAACATTTTGCTAGTCTTAAGGATCTAATTAAAGAACTTAGTTAGCTAAGTAAAACCCTCTTCACCTAGGCTCTTTCACATCTCAATGGGTATCTCGTCAAGCCCTACTTCGCTTTCACTCTTTATCTCCCTAAAAGCTCTTTTAATTTCCTCCCTTGTAATTTATCTACAACGAGTCAAGTTACGAAACCTCTCGAACATATTAAGATCACCTAAAGATAAGTTTTCCTCTATGCCTTCATTAAAAAGGCTATAGAAGTACCTGTGTCATCTTCTCTTAATGTCATTTTCAGTCATAAGCACTCGTCCTGCTTCATCTCCTATATAATGAACTTGATCTAAGTCTCTCATTTTCCTTTCCTTGGTTCTTGCTAACTTAAATATGTCATTTTCTCCATCTAGTATCCAATATTTGGTATAGTTTCTCGTATGCTCTACTTTTAGCTACTGAGATTGTCTTCTTTGCCTCTTTCTAGCTAGTTTGTATGTTACTCTAATGACTATTCTCTCCACCTATGTGGTGCTATCCAATATCTCTTTAAATGTAACCTTATTGATCTTAATCTTTTCTTGTACATCTTCATTCTACCATCAAGACTCCATCTTATAACCCCTAGGTCCTTTAGAAATCCCTAAGACCTTTTTAGTTGTATTCCTTAAAAGTGTTGCTACTCTCTCCCACATCTAGCTAGAATAAAATAATTATATAATAAAGATTATATTAGTAAAATAATAATCATATTTCAATTTAAATTTACTTTTAAATGAAACTAACAAATTTCAAATTAAAAGTTATTACTTTTTCATATAATTAAAATATACATCCTTAATAAATCATTGGTATATTATTTCACTTTTTTTATCAACTTCTCTTGTGACAATTCGCTTAAAAATCATAAAAAAGTGATTCAATATTAATTACCTTTTTGATAGTATATATTTAAGTATAGCCTGAACTTTAAAAAGTAACAATAAAATATTCAAACTTTTATTTTTTGTAATATTAGCTCAATGTTAGACTCTTTATTAATGAAGTCGATACGATTACCACATTAGCTGTAATGAGTTTAATATGAATGTCAAGTATAATTAAATTTTCACATCAGAGAGTAATGTAATTACTTTAATTAATATGAAAATATTATTATATTACCTATAGTCAACTTCCCATAAAGTGCCCAAATTCTAGCTTGCTCTCATGTACTAACTCTCCCCTTTTCCTTTTTTGGAACGAATCCATATTCCTACCAAACATTTGCTCAAAAATAAAAACCAAAATATCAAATCTTTGTTTACTATGAAGAAGTAAAATGCAAACATAAGTTGAAATAAGAGTCTATTTTACATTGCTCAACTAGCAGTTTTCTAGAATTTACGATGGTTAGGCTTGACAATAAGGCCTGTATCTCCTTTTTATTTTTAAAAATATTTTTTAAAAATGTATATATAAAATTTTGAAATGAATAAGTTGAAACCAAATTTATTGTTAAAAGAAGCAAAGAAAAATTATATTATATATGAGAAATGCAATTCATTTAATTAGCACAATTACTTAATGAAAAATGAAAATTTTAATGAATTTATAAATTAAACATACATAAAATGATAAAATAAAAAAATTGAAGAAAATTATTTTTAAGGAAGTAAAACAAAGATTATATTGTATATGAGAAATGCAACATTCACTTAATTAACACAATTGCTTAATGAAAAATGACTTTTTTTATAATAAATTGATATGCTAGACATACATAAAATGATAAAATTAATAAGTTAAAACTAAAATTATTTTTAAAGGATGTGAACAAAAAAGAATATATTATATATGAGAAATGAGAAGTGACCAAAAAAGATTATATTATCAAAACAAAAGAGTATCATCATGCTAATACTATCCAATTCTTTTTAACGATACAATTTACAAAAAGTCATAATGAAATTATCAGTTAATGTTGGAGCGTTAGAGACTAGAGACTGGAAACTGAAGAGTATATGCAAAAAACACACATAAGTAACTAGTTATTTCTCCACTTACAAAAAATAATGCAATTATATGAAAAAATAAGTAATTTCATAAACAAAGATTAAAGATAACAATCCTGTAGTACAGGAAAGAGGATAACTAATCGTTATAATCAGTATCATTAATAGTTTGCACATAAATAATATCTGGTATTGTAATAATTTCATTAAATGGATATTAATCACATGATAATAATTAATAAACAATTAAATACACCTTCATCATTGAATATATTATCAAAATAGTATTTAGTTGAATGATCAGTCACCTCCTTATTAGTACCTGTGGCTGTATTAATATAAAAATTTAAAAAATATAATATAAGATAATATCATAAAAATGGACAAAATTGATATATTATAAAGAAAACTCTCAATATCTTCTTCATTTGACCAACTTCGGGCACATATAAAGGCTTTCACAATATTAGGATAAAGTCAAGCACGATGAAGACTAACAACCGAACTACTAATACTAAAAGCAGACTCTAAAACAACAGTAGATGATTGAATTGCTAACAAGTCTCATGCAATTTCTTGCATGATCGAAAATTTATTTCTATAGTTCTTCCACCATTAAAATACATCAAACCCCATACCTCAACTTTGGTCGCATAATCTTTTGTTAAATATTTATCTAACTCCATCATATTGTAAGAAGTTCTAGCCCTTGTTTTTCATGAATTATACAAATGAGAGTATCAAAATGCTCTTACAAGATGATCCTGAACCTGAATGTGAAGTTGAAACTGAATAACTTTAAACTACTGTGATTTTGAATTTTGTCTAATTTAAATTAATAATCATTAAAAAAACAATATAAGAATTTTTAATGACATCAACATGCTTTTGAGACCGATCTCTATACAACACGCTATTTATAAAATTAACCCTTTACATCTTGTATCTTGGGTTCAACATAAACATGAATGCCATAGTATGTCCAACCATTTATAAGTAAGATTTGAGCTTCTCCGTCTTCTGCTCTACAATAACTTGGATCACCTCACTAGAATCAAACATCCAATCAGTTAAAGCTTTCTTAAAAGTCACACATATTTGTAAAGTAATTGTGTGAAGTTAGATAATTTGTTCTCGAGAACAATTCAGTAGTAGTTTAAAATATTTCCAACTTCGCACAAAATTCTTTACCCAACTCTCATTGTTCTTCTATAAACAGGAAAGTATATTAAGAATCTCTTTGTCTCAACTTGGTAAACACCTCAATATATAGGATTAGTATCTCTAACATCTTGAAGGTTGAGTTCTATCTAATCGGACAATCCAATACTAACTTCTTCGTCCTCAGAATGTATAGTTGTCATGCAATATCTTCAAAATCCAATATATGGAGCAACCTTCCACCAAATCTACTACTTCCTTTATCATCTCTAGTCCATCCTTTACAATCAAATCCAAAATATGTGTAAAACAACATATATGGAGCAACCTTCCACCAACCAACAAGCCCCCAACCCATAACTTATACTTCACCTTTTCAATCGTTGGATTGATTGTGCTACAATTGTCAACTGTTATGGTAGATAACTTAGTGTCAATATTCCAATCGATTAAACACTCAACCAATATAGTTGCCAACCTTTCACTTATATGTGGTATCGACGTATAAATGAACTTACCATTTACAAATATGAAAATATTAATCATAACATAGGCACAAAATAATGTAACAATTTAAAGAATAAATTTACCTCAGTAGTCTACTAAGTAGAATCTAGTCCTTCTCAATATAATATGTTATTACCGTAGCTATCCACATGTTGGTTATGATGGCAACCCATTCTTCAATACTCGACAATATTCTAAAAATTTTCTTTCTTTTGATCCTCTTATATATTCATATTGTATTTTTTAAAGGTATTTCGAGTTGGGATCTTGAAGGTAGATTGCAGTAAGGTAAGCAACATCCTAAACTTTTGCTATTAACTATAGAGAGTGGATGTTTATCATTAATGACTGTCCTATCCATCAAAAACCTTGATCTTTTGCTACCACAAGCTATAGCAGTCATTTCATTCTTCCTTTTATTAGGTTAGGGGTTAAGAATGTTTGACCTCCTGATACGATCTTCTTTCTGTTACACAAATCGAAATGTATCTTTAAATGAGAGGTTCCATGTTTTGAACTCCTAATCAACATCTTGTGACAATAATTATATTTAGCCTACTCTACAATGTCCATTGATCTAGTCTTGTTGAAGTAATTCCAAACATCATTTTTAATAGACCTGAAATTCTATCTTCCCTTGATACCGAATAAGAAGTACCTGCTTATATACTCTTCGACATCAGATTAGAAGTCTCCATTAAAAGAATATGCTCATCCATTTGAAATAATCAACATATATTACCATATCTACATATACTACATTAAGATGCTAATAAGGAAGCTACCTAATTAATTGTGTCAATCTTTTCAAACTGAGTTTGATAATAGGTATGCAATAGACTGAGTGAAGAAAGTTTTGAGAAGTGATTACCAGTGCTTGTAACGATAGCTTGATCAATGTGTGTGACTACAAATTTATCAAAAAAATTTCTCTAACTATAGTTTAAGTTTTCAAGATTTTCCATTATACACTAGACTGTTAATCACCAATTGAACTGTGAGTTAATGCTTTAATCATTTAATAACCTCTAAGTAACTAAAACTTTTCGAGTCTCCAACTTAAAAACTATGCTAAAATGGGCATCTTCTTATGCCTTTTTTCCACTATTGTGAAATGGCAAATAAAATCATGGGAAGGACACCGGACACACTGCATGCAAAGGCATAAGGGAGGAGTGCGAGATAGGTACTATTGGATTGGGTGAGAGAGAGTGGAGACTGTGGTGATTTTAACCTATAGAAGTTCCTATAGTAAAATCAAAACTTCCACTTCCTTTATATAAAATGATGATTCAACTAATTGGGCCTCGAGAGATTCGGCTTTTGAAAAACAAGACTCAAGGCCTAGCTTGAAGCTTGGTTAACCCAGGCCTGATCTACTAATTTCATATCAGGCTTGGCTAATATGCTATCCCTAATGATAGTATCGAAACGTATTATAAAAATGGGCAAATTTAAGGAATTTAATTAAAATAGTCATCGACATTAGATCCCCAACTTCTTTTACTCGATCATCACCGCCACCATTCCTCCACCAGCTTAACGGTTGAGCTAAAGCTTGTGAAAACGAAAGAGAAGAAAAGAGAAAGAAAAAATATTATATGAATGTGAAAGAATAGTAGATTTGGTACACAAATATAAGTTGACTTAAAATAAAATAAAAATTAATTTGACCATAATGTACCATAAATGCATCTTTCATAATAAGAGTTACTTTTATATTATTTTGAATATTAATATAGGGTTAATTACAAAAAGAATCTTAAATTTTACTCAATTTTGTAATTATAGCTCGAACTTAAAAAAGTAACAATTAAATACTCAAACATTTATTTTTTTTAAATTCTAACCTAACGTTAGTATTTCCATTAATGTTGCTGACGTTACTTGCCACATAAGAATTAAATCCTAAACACTTATACACATCAGACTTAATTAAGTTTAACTAAACTATGTTATTATGAGATTAAAATCCCTAAATCTGACCCTGTCATGTCGGTGCAAGACAACAACGACACTTTGTCACGCTAATGTAAGACGACAACAACATAATTTCTAACAATCTGAATGAAATCACAATTTGCCTCCCTAAGCCCTTTTTTTTAATGTGCGAGAAT
>JANIPN010000218.1:60076067-60088368 GCA_027478595.1 Erythroxylum anguifugum
GTGAATTGCTATGTGACATTATGTGCATTTTGGAAATGTCAATTTGTTTGATATGGCATTGTGTTTGAATCATCTGTTGATTTGCTAAAATTGTTTCAATCTTAATTGATTGAAATTATGTTATATGAATTGATTTGATGTGTTGAATTTGTGATTGTTACTGTGTTTAGTAAGACAGGACATGAAAATTTAAATTTTCGAAGTGTGCCTTCGGGCAATCTGATTTTTTTTAAGTATGAATATGTGTATTATGTGGGTTTGGTTAGGTCCCCTCCGTATGAGTCGGTGCACTGGTCTCCCTTTGATAGGCTTCTCCCGCTTGCTCGCTAGTGGCATAGGAGCTCCGATTACGGACTCCCCTCTGTTCACGGCTGCACAGGACTGCTATGCGAGAATGTGTAGTACGTTCCGTTAGGACCGACCTAAACCGTTTGATGTGTTATGTGTTTTTGCTTTCGTTTATAGTTGTGATGTATTGTAATGTGATGCAAATGTTTGTGACATGGTTTATGAGTTGTGAAAGCTTTTGAAAATTTTGAAGAATGAGAAATTAAAACTTTTGAACCTCGGAATTTGTGAAATTGTTTATGAAAGTTTTTTGAATGATTTGAAAAGTGAAGAGTTTGAGAAATAAGGAATTTGCAAATTTTCTATAGTGAAATCTCTAAACCTTGATCATATTCCTATACTATGTGACAAAACAAGTGCAATAAATCTTTCTAAAGATCCTGTGCATCATTCTAGGACTAATGTTATGCGCAAAAATTATAAAAGACCTAGGCTATCCTACTCGCAAGTATACGAGATAGTTGTAGTTGATAACCCAGGGTCGTCTCCTACGGAGGTGAAATTGGTTAACTTAAATTAAGTTTGAATTAAAAATAAAAATAAAAACAATGCATTCCTAAACATTCTATCCCAATTGTTAAGTGAAAGATTTTAAGGAAAATTATAAAATTAAATGGAAAAGTAGATGGAATCAATTGGGGGCAAAGACAAATAGATTAATCGAAGTGGAAAAACTCTTGAGAATTAATTTCATTAATTTAATCTCCTATTCATGATTAATGGAAAATGATTGGATTGTTGTTTTACTAAAATTAATAGTTAAGTTCTAAATCGATTCAAATAATGAACTAGTCTAACTTTTGTATTCAACAAGTTATTATCCAAGTTAATAAAGAAAACTTGATTGGATTGATGCAAAATCGTGGACATGGTTAGTGAAATACAGTTGGATGAGAAGAAACGTTAAGCATGCATGGTGATGAAGATAGTCGTTTAGTAAGCTGCTAGAAAAATGAGACAATGATTGTAACACCCCACGTTAGGGGTTAGAATATTGAGGAATTAACAGTGCATTGTATGCTTTGCATAATTGAGTATTTACTGATATGCGCATACGTATTTTTGACACATACAAATAAATTGTGCATCCATACATTTACATTTTTTCCAGGTAAAATGGATTTATAAATGTGACTAAATTGTAGAAAATTTAATCGGAGACTATTGGTATTATTTTAAAATTTTTGGGAATTTTAGGAATTTTGTTTGAAAATTTTGGGGTATTTTGGATTAAGAAAAATAAACAAATGACATGTAGCACCTTTAGGTGTGTTGGGACCCGATCTTGGAACTGGACCCCAACCGGAAAAGCGAAAACGGAAACGAAAAACGAAAGCGGAAGCAAACGAAATCGAAGGATCGCAGACGAATGTCATATCGGAATCAAAAGTGTGCGGAAGCGGAAGGAAACATCAAGCAAAAAACAAAACAGAGAACGGAGACGAAAGAACGGTTTTACAAAATTCTGACATCGCGAAACAAATATTTTTGACAAACGTCGCGTTGGAAACCTTAAGACTATTCGGTCTAAACTAATCCAAATCGGTGTAATTTTTTTTCATTCTAATCATCTTTATTCAATCTCATACAGCGCAACTCCATTTCCCAATTGGAAATTTATCCTCAATCAAAAAATATTTCTTCAAAGTCTATCATATCTCATAACTCATCAATTTAATCAAACTCTTATTATTCTATTCTTTTTACCAATAGACACTTAATACACATATCAATATACCCACAAGTTCTAACAACTTTTGGGCAGCATAACGGCTACATTTTTAATAAAACCCAAAAACCTGCAAATGGTTTCAAACACACTGCTATAATCACTTCCAACCATAACAAATATCCATATCATCGGACCTCCTGTCCGGAATCCCATATCACATTCACCCATATCCAAATGTCACATTCACACTTCAATTTAACACACAATCAATCCCATTCATAATCATATGAAATTTATATACAAAACCATAATTCACTTTTCTAATATATATACACATCCATAATTTATTTACATTCCAAAAATAAATGCTTACAAAATATTAATGGCATTTCCAAGCTATAATACAACATCAATACCCAAAATCCAAAGTACACAACATAAGCCTAAGCTCTCATTTTTACAGAAATCTAACTTCAAAAACATCATAATAATAAACACACGGATGTCTTGACTCGCTTTCATCCAATATCCTTCTTGATACCTGGAGATAGGGATGAAAGGGGGTGAGCTTTACAGCTCATGGATAACATGTTTATAACCGAAAAATAAGCAAAAATCATTTTTCAAAATCTTTTGCCATTTTATAAAAATTTCACATTAGAAAATTCATCAAATGCTTATCTTTCAAATTTCTCAATTTAGCAAAGAATTCATGAACAATTTAAGAAATATTTATTTCTCCAGAAATTTAAAATTTTCACAATTCATGAACAATGTCAAAACATAAATGCAGCACATGAATACACACATAAGCATAACACACCACAAATTTTCAAAGACACCTAAACACATCAGAATGGTTTGGGTTGGTCCAAAAACAGAACATACTGCACATTCCCGCATAGCGGTCCTGCGCAGCCGTGAACAGAACATACTACACCTTCCCGCATAGCGGTCCGATGTAGCCGTGAACTTATGGGAGTCCTTAAAAGAAACTTCAGTGCCGCTAGCGAGCATGACAAGTGCACTTGACCATCTTATGGGACCTAACCAAACCCACATAACAGATAGGTTCATACTTGAAAATCAGATTTGCCCGAAGGCACATTTCGAAAATTTCAGTCTTCATCTCATGTCATATTTCATACAATTGCCATTCACAATTTAAAATTAAAATTCACATAACAAATTTCAAACACACAAAGAATACAACATTTTAGTAATTTCCAATTCATTCAAATATCACACAAATTCACATATTAAATTCTCAATAAATCAAACACAATGAATTCAAACAATTTTTGCAATTTCTTAAATCATTTCAAAACAATGAATTTAACAATTATTTCAATTTTATCAAAACATTCAAAATCAATGAATGTAACAATTTTCATAATTTATCAATTCATTCATAAATAATGCATTTCAGAAATTTTATCAATTTATCAAATCATTTAAAACAATGCACTTAACCTTTTTAACAATTTTGCAAAAATCATTCGGAAATAATCAAATTAAAAAATACCCTCTTTCTTGATTTTTCGAAAACACATAATTTGCTTATAATTCAAATAATAAACATGGTACCCACCTTATATTCATGCTTAAAACTTGTCCAAAGCCTCAATTTCTCCAAGGCCTCACTTAAAATCCCTAATTAATGACAAAATCCCTAATTAATAAACATCCAAAATTGAACATAATAATAGGGCATAATCACCAAAATTAACTATAGAAATCCCAAACCCATCACATTTTCAAGCTATCTAAATCAAGAAACTTCCAAAATTTCAAAATCACAAAAAATGGCATAAACCCTAATCAAACTTCAATCTAACCTACCTATAGTTCCTATAGTTTAGAAAACTCCATTACTTAGCTTAGAACCCAAAAACCCTTTGAATCCTACTATCTTTTTCTTCCTCCAACCAATTCCAACACAACCCCTTCTCTCTCTAGAATTTCTCCATTCTCACACAACAACCCATTTCTTCAATAAACAAGATGGAAAGATGAAGAACTTACCTTGAAACCCTTGATTTCTTCTTCTTTTCTACGAAAACTCCCTTTTCCCTAGCTTTCTTACTTCTTTCTCACCATCCGAAGCTCACTCTTCTCATTCTCTTCTTTCTTTTGTTCTTTCTTTCCTTTTTTAACTAACATTTTTGTGCTTCCCTTGCTCTCATACGACAGCCCACCTTACATACATTTAATGAATGCTAAATGACCATTATGCCCTTCCATATATGCCTTAGAACTTAAAACCTTAAGTGATCTTCCAATAATGCCCTTCCTTTTAGCCTTAAAAACTGACATTTTGACTGATTATTTTGATCAGGTAAATGAGGTAATTTGACAAAACTTCCTTCTAGAACAATGTTCCTCTATGTCTTACGTTTCTAACGACATCAAAAACACTCAATTCGGTTTAGAAATGAAGAAGTTATGGCCAAAACACTTTCAAATCATTACAAAACCGAGACTGAACACTATACCTAACTTCACTCCAAAAATTGAACATCTTAGGGGCTAAATTGACATTTGATTCCTTCAGAACATTTGTAGCCCCCATGTCTCTAGTTTATTTTGCATCAAGAATCAATTCAATTGGATCTCTACACATCAAGAAATTATCAAAATACTGAACTATGTTCAGAAAATTATCCAACTCAAACACTTTAACCAATCCTCTCTCTTTGATTCAATCAATCATCCTCAATTTAATGTCAAAAATTCATAATTCTCCATGAACAGATAGAGGAAAGTCTTAGGAATCCAATGCTTCAAAAACCAAATCAATCGAATGTCGGACGAAAAAGATATAAGCTAAAGAGTGGAGGAAAAATCAAAAAATTAAAATCGCACTGTAGCAGCCGGCTCGCGGTCGCAACCGGCTCACGATCGCGAGACGAGGAGAAAAGAAATCTGATCGTGATCGAGAGCTGAAGAAGAAAACCGAAGCCTCGCAGTCGAGACGGCTCGCGAGTGCGAGCCTCGGAGGAAAAGGGCCAGTTCGCGATCGCGAACAGCTCGCGATCGCGAAATGGCTCTGGCTTCGATTTTCTTTTTATTTTTTTTAAATCACTGAATTTCAAAAATTCATAACTCTTGATCCCGAACTCCAAATTGTACAAATTTGGTATCAATAAAAAGATAAAATGAAGCTCTACAACTTCCAAGAGGACTTAAAGACAAATTCCTTTTCTAAAGGGGTCAAAAACCCACTCAAACTTCCTGTCCAAAATCATGTCACCCTAAATAGTCACATAACTTCTAAAATTTCTATCTTTCAACTCCAATGTCCAAACATGTCATATTTTACATCAATGCAAAGATCAGAAAGTAACCCACAACTTTTATAAAGGACAGAAAAATCAATTTGGCCTCTAAGGGTGTCGAAAACCACTTCAAAGTTTCTGTCCACTAATGATCATGCCAAAACAGTAACATAAACTTCTAAAAATCATAACTCCACAATCCATGGTCCACAATTTCCATACTTTACATCAATGGAAAGATAAAAACATGATCTAACACTTTCATGAAGCACTTAAAGGCAATTTCAACCTCTAACTAGATCAATTTTGCAATCAAAGTTTCTGCTAGAAAATTGGTCATCCTATACCACATTCAAACTTTCAAATTTTATATCTTCCAATTCTCGCAATCAAAAATAACATATTATAACATCATTTTAAAGCTATTAGAATTCTCTATAACTTTCATGTAGACGATTTACTCTAATTCAGACCACATCAGTACAGAAATTGGTCTCAAAGCAGTACACACAAACTTACCCCTAATAGCATTCTTCAAAAACAAAGTAAAATAATCTTATCTTCGAACGATCATAACTTTCAATCCGATATCAAAAAATATCATACTTTATGGCGATAGAAAGCTCTCTTCAGAAGCTACAAGTTTCATGAACATCATTTTATCAAATTCTGCCTAAATCAAGCCGAAAAAATTCACAAAGATTTCAGCTCAAAAAGTCAACTATACTACTATTCATCCCAAAAAGTCAAACTTTCTTAATTCTTCAAATTCTCACACTTTCACTATTTATTTCTTTCTTTTCCACTTCCATTTCAATGAACTCGTTCACTTTAACTTCCATAACCCATAACCCATACAAATTTACTCAAATCTCAAAGTCATCAAAACCAATCAATTCTTTTCTCATCAATTTTCTTAAAGCATAATAACATCTATAACACAATACAATACAAAAACACTCATTTCATACATCAACCTAACATCTCCTTACTACAATTTGCTCAAACTAACTTTGCTCAAATAGAACATTAAACACAATCATTCAAATTCATAAATTGTCTTTTTCTTTCTTCGCACATGACTAATTCACTACAAAATCCTCACTCAATACTATTTTATAATTAAAAAAACCCACTAAAAGATCGGGGTCCAACAAGGTGGGTGATAAACAGCCCACATGCAATGGGGCTACGTGTCAATGAGTTATTAAAACACGATATTACAAGTTGTATCAGGCAAAACTCGGTAGCTTCTTATTTTCTCTTTAGTTTTGCTTTGATCTCCACCGAAACCCAGCTCTTCATTGTCATAGCTGGAATTTATTTGAAGAATCAAGTAAGTGATGTTTCTAATTTTCTAGGTTTTGTGAATGAATTTGATGATGTTTTACTAGTTGGAAATGAATGCATGCATGAGTTGTTTATGAAGCAAATTTGGTGTTAGTGATGAGAAAGATGAGTTATGTAGTAGAAAGAGAGAGGTTTTGAATGAGTGATTATTATGCAGTGGAATGTGTAGGTGTTGTAATACCGATTGCATGGGGTTTAAAGAGAAACTTAATGAAGTAGACCATAGCAGAAAATGATGTGGGTAAGAAGGATAACTTCGGTGATGTTAAGAATGTGTTAAGTGAGATTTAGTAAAATTGAAAATGTGAAGAAAGGATAAAAGCACAATAGTGAGAGAAAGGTTTCGGCTTTGATGAATAACCATATAAGCTTGCATATGGCTTGTTTTGAGATTATACTGGGTATAGAAATGCAGAATATATTATTTAGGAGTGGGAAAGTCTGGAAAGAATGGAGGAAGAAAAAAATAAGAAAATGGAAGAAGCTGTGCACTTGCACATGTGCAAGGCATGCACGGGCGTGTGTAATGTCGCACGCCTATGAGTGAATTAATTTGGTGAGTTATGTGTGAAAAAATGCACGATCGTGCAATGAGAGGAGAAAAATAGTGCGTTTGAATGTATAAAAGCACAACGGTAACTCTGATGAAGAAAGGTGGAATGCGCGATCGTGCTGACTTTCACTGGCAGTTAGTGATGCGCTATCGTGCTCATGCACGATCGTGCATCCAAAGGTTTTCTCAAAACTGAAAATCCTTTGATCGTTTTTCTATAACTTCTTCTCCTCGTATCCAAATGACTTGATTCTTGAACCTATAGATTCATAACACATTGTACTACCTCGCTATAGAAATTGATAGCCTTATAAATTGATTGGAAGAAGATTGATTGAATTAAAGTGAGGGAATCTGTTGGAATAGTATGACCTGGAATATTTCACTGAACATACTTTAGTATTTTGATGATATCTTAATCTGTAGATTTACAATTTGAGTGATTCTTGATTTGAATTAAACTAGAAACATAAGGATAAAAATTGTCTGAAGAGTTCTGCCTTTAAGGATTTCAGATTTTGATTTGAAGTTGAGATAAGAATTTTGTTGAAGCTTAAGTACAGTCTGAGATCTTTTGAGTATAACTTTCAGTATACAGAACCAAATGGAATGATCTTAGTATCATTGGAAACTTAAGACTTGGGAGAACAACTTTCTAGAAGAAAGTGTTATCAAATTACCCCACCTACCTGATTGGATGGTCAATTTTGTAAGTAATTCAGTAAGAAATTTTTGATAGTAATCTGATATGCTTGAACACATGGTATGAAAACATTGATTCATATGTGAATTGAATTTCGGACATTTCAGTTTTTGAATATGTTAAGTCCTAGTTATGGGTAAATAGGCATACCTAGAATGGTCTGCAGCTGCTCCTGTAACACTTCTGTGTCAAAACTTCTGTCTCTCCTGTGACACCTCGGTGTCGAGACTTTGGTCTCTCCTGTATAAGTCCCTTTAACTGCTTCTGTAAATGGATTAGCTGTCATTTGAATTTGTATTATGATAAATGTTTGATTACGATATAAACAAAATTGTGCTCTAATTTTGAAGTGTTTATATAAATCTGTTCTGAAATGCATAATGTCTGATTTAGTGTTAAAGCAATCTTTTAATGCATGTTTATACTGTTGCATGATTTAGTATGATGATTTGTCACTTCATATATAGATTAGTTATTACTCACTGAGTTATATGCTTAGTACGTAGATTTGCCCTGTGTAGGTTCAGAGCGAGGATTATAAAGACTGTGACAAGTCAATCGCAATGGCCAATGGAGTCTGGGTTTTGTTTTAATAAAAATGTATTTTTGATTTTATTTTGACTTGTTTCTAAAGTGTATAACTTTGAATTGTTGTAAGTTTGCAATAACTATTTTTATGCTAGTTTCGGTTTGGAACAAGTTATATTAAGTTTAGTGTAATTTATATATGTCTGCTTTGTATTGATTTATAAAAGACTTAGAATGCTTTGCTTTGCTATGCTTAGGTTGGTTGATTCTATTTAGTTCCGTTCTGTTTGTATTTTGTGTGACATCCAGATATCCTTCCAGGGTGTATGTAGGGGTTATATTGTTTTAGTATCAAAGCATGGTTTAGGTGATTCTGGTTTAACCAACACTTAACTACTGCTTCTATTTGAGTGTATAAGTTTTGTTTTGGCCAAATGCGATGTCCCATGTTTTGTTTATAGAATTAAAATGGATGGATCTTGTGAAGCCGTTGACAAGGTTGCTGAGAGTAATAATCTTGAGCGATCTTGTCCATCAATATCTTGACCTTCTGGAGACAATCAAGGAGAAGCTGAGGTGCCACTTCCTCCTACAGCTTAGGGAGAGGCTTTGTTTAACCTGTCTTAAGATATGATGATCTTACTGCATCGTATGACAGCATCTAAGGCTTCGATTGATCAGCTGCGGAAGTATGGAGCTGAGGAATTCACTAGGACGCCATTGGAGGAATATGAAACAGTTGAGTTCTGGATTGAGGAAGTGAAGATGATGTTGGATGAGATCAGTTGTCCATCAGATCAGATGGTGCACTGTGTTATCTCTCTTCTTCAGGGAGCAACCTATGAATGGTGGAAATTCGTTTTAGGGAATCCTTAGCTACTGGTGCCTTTGACTTGGGAGTTCTTTACCCAAGAGTTGAAAGCAAAGTATGTTACGGAGGCTTACAGAAAGGATAAGTGGAAGCAATTTCTGAGTCTAAAGCAGAGGAATTTATCAGTTACTGAGTACGATCGAGAATTTAATCGACTCAGTAAGTATGCCCTTGAATCTGTACTTACTGAAGAGTTCCAATGTCATCAGTTCGAGGATGGCTTGAATGATTCCATTAAGGAGCATCTGGCGGCGTTTACTTTGTTGCAGCAAGTGACTTACCATCAGCTGGTATAGGTTGCAATGAAAATAGAGAGACGGGAAATGGTCAGGAGAGAAAGAAGTCAGAAGAGGGGTTTTATTAGAGGAGGTCAGTCCTCGGGCAAACGAAGTAGGGAAGGTTCTTCTTCTGCACCAAAAGTTACTCAGAGATCTGTAGCTCAGGGAATGTCACAAAATTGTCCCTCAATGGCTGCTTCTGGTAAGGGTTCGTCTAGAGGCCGACGCTTTGGCACCCCGGAATGCCCTTATTGTTTTGCTCACCATTAGGGTGTTTGCTAGAGGGCTATGGGTACATGTTTCTGCTGTGGCAGTACTGAGCATTAGATAGCTAGTTGCCCTCTCAGACAGACTCAGACATCACAAGCCAGTAGGGAGGTCTCTCATGTATTTGCTGGGAATAGAGGACAAGGTAGAGGTCGAGGAGGATATAATCAAAACAGACCTAATCCGAGTTACCCTAAGTTTGGCTAATTCCTTCAACAAAGGAAAATATGTTGTCTCCGTATGTGCCATAGTAGATTTTCTACTCAATGCATCTGCTACTACATTAGCTTTCCTCGGGGGGTAGTCTATCATCAAGTCACAATCCTTAATTAGTTCTAACCACCTTCTTTGCCTTAGATTTAACTCTTTTTGGCTCATCAAATGCTTAAACCTCTTGTTGTCTGTAAATACCCTAGTAATGACTCCATATAAGTAATGTCTCCAAATTTTCAATGTAAAAATTATGGCAGCTAACTCCAAGTCATATGTAGGATAATTCATCTCGTAGGGTTTTAATTGCCTAGAAGCATAGGCAATCACCTTATCTTTTTGCTTCAACACATAGCCTAATTCCTTCCTTGAGGCATCATTATATACTATATATCCATCATTACCCAAAGGCAAAGTCAAAATCGGTGCAGTTGTGTTCCTATTCTTCAAACCCTTAAAACTGTTCTAACCCTCCTCTGTCCACGCAAACTTTTGATTCTTCCTTGTTAATTTGGTGAGTGGAGCTACTATCATAGAAAAGCCCTCCATAAATCTTCTGTAGTACCCAGCTAAACGCAAGAAACTCCTCACTTCTGCTATATTCTTAGGTGCTTCCTACTTAACCACAACTTCAATTTTCCTCAGATCCACATGTACTCCTTGTTCTGAGATTACATGTCCAAGGAACACTACTTCCCTTAGCCAAAATTCACATTTATTGAATTTAGCATACAACTCTTTCTTCCTCAGCGTCTCCAAGGCAATTCTTAAATGTTCCTCGTGCTCCTTATCACTCTTGGAATAAACCAATATATCATCAATACAGATAATGATAAATCGATCTAAGAAAGGCTTGAAGATTCTATTCATTAAGTCTATGAAAGCTACGGGGGCATTTGTCAATCCAAAAGGCAAAACTAAGAACTCAAAATGTCCATACCGTGTTTTAAAAGTAGCCTTTGACACATCAGACCCCTTTATCCTCAACTGGTGATAATCTGATTTCAAATCTATCTTGGAGAAGACCCTTGCCCCTTGCAATTGATCAAAAAAATCATCTATGCGTGGAAGCGGATATCTATTATTGATACTGACATGATTGAGCTTCCTATAGTCCACAAACATTCTCAATGATCCGTTATTCTTCTTCACAAAAAGAACCGGAGCTCCCCAAGGTGAAGAGCTAGGCCTAATATAACCTTTCTCCAATAGTTCTTTTAACTGCTCTTTAAGTTCCTTCAATTCTGTCAGAGCCATTTTATAAGGCGGAATTGAGATCGGTGCAGTACCTGGAAGAAGTTTAATGGGAAACTCAATTTATCTAGGTTGTTGGGTCCGTGTTTTACGTACCGGGGCGAACTCAAGCCCATCTAACGGGGCGAGTGAGGCCCCGCATACCTCAAGTTTGCACGCGGCCACGACCTTAATCAGTATTGTCCTCTTTGGTCATGGGCATGATTCGAACCCATGACCTCAAGGTTTTGTTACATTTAAATGCACGCCTCTTAGCATTGAGCCAAGTGGTAAGAGGCGTGCATTTAAATGCAATAAAACCTTGAGGTCATGGGTTTAAATCGTGCCCGTGACCAAAGAGGGCAATACTGATTAAGGTTGTGGTCGCGTGCAAACTTGAGGTATGCGGGGCCTTACTCGCCCCGTTAGTTAGGCTTGAGTTCGCCCCAGTACGCAAAACACGGACCCAACATAGGTGGTGGTAGTCCTAGTAATTCCCCTGGAAAGACATCCGAGAATTCCATGATCGCAGGAATTTCTTCTAACTTCCCTCCATCTACTTTCATGTCTATCGCATATACTAAAAATACTTCACATCCTTTCCTCATCATTTTCTCTTCTGTCAAAGCCGAAATAATCATAGGTGGACTCGTTTTTCTGTCCCCTATAAAGACCACCTTTCTACCTTTGTCCAACTCGAACTCCACTGTCTTTTATTTGTAATCTAAATTGGCATTATACTTTTCTAACGTATCCATGCTCAATATCACATCTAATCCTCCCACCTTCAATGGCATTAAATCCACCACTAATTGTTCTCCCCTAATATATATTTCACAATCTCTATAAACTTGACTAATAATAATATTGGTGATGCTGTCGCCTGCAACCAAATATAAAAGAAATCACTTCCGTTAAAACAAATTAATATAATAGCGGTAAGCGGATATCGTTCCCACGAGGAATCTCTAACGGTAAAGGTTAGCTAGTTCAAACAAAAATAGAAAGGG